>BFFQ01011307.1:9063-22756 GCA_003402635.1 Protobothrops flavoviridis | reverse complement strand
AGGAAGAGCGCCGCCGGGTGGGCAGGCAGGTGTCTTGCTCGGCTGTGCCTTGGGGGCACTTTTTCAGTGCCACTGTAACTTCGAACAGTCACTAAGCGAACTGTTGTAAGTCGAGGACTACCTGTACTTTATCACTTTTTTCCTTTTTTTTTTTTGGTCATCAAGTTTTTGACACCTTGCTAGGTGACTGGTGGTACTCGGATGTTGCCATATCCTAAAAGTGGTACAATGGGTGAAAAGGTTGAAAAGCCCTGTCCTAGGGTTATGTGATCCCCTTTTGTGACCTGACAAGCAGGAAGTCAGATTTACTTAACAGCTATGTTACTAGCTGAACAATTGTAACGATTCACTTAATAACTATGGCAAGAAAGGTCGTAAAATGGAGCAAAACTCATTTAACAAATGTCTCGCTTAGCAATGGAAATTTTGGGCTCAATTGTGGTCATAACTTGAAGACTACCTGTAGTCAGAGAAACTAGATCACTGTTTCTAAGCCTTAGTGACTTTAAGATATGTGGACTTCAATTCCCAGATTCCTGGCCAGTATACTTGAAAGGGAATTTGGGAATTGAAATCCACATATCTTAAAGTTGTTGAGTTGAGGCTGAGAAACAGTGAACGAAAGTATGAAACTTCCAAATGTGTTTGTCTTAAAAATTAAAGAAAACATTTCCTCCTTATATCTAATACCTTGGAAGGTGAAACAAGCATGCATCACAAAAAGACTATCAAACTGAGTTATAGGATACTGCTGCTTTATATCAAGTGTAATGATCATCTAAGTGTTTTAATGAAGACTGAACCAGGACCTTCTGTATTCAATGTATGCTGTTCCAATTAAGCTATGGCTCTTCCCTAATTTTAGAAGGAAGGGGTCACTCACTGTATAAACTTCCCATTGGACTGGCAAAGTTTTTCTAGAGCTTGCTCTCTTTCTTCTTCTTTTCTATGTTTGTTCACATTGTTTTTTCTTTCTTCTTCTCGCCATTTGGCATTCTCCATCATTTCCTTTCGTCTTTTCTCCAGCTCTTCTGCAGATAATTTTCTGCTTAAAATAAATTAATATGATTTTAGACAGCATAGTAGTGGCTTTTCAAATGATAATAATCATCATCAACTTATGGAGCAACCTTTCTCCTGGCTATTGTACGCAGAGGAAATAGGGTTCTCTAGAACTATGATTAAGTGATTACTTATAGCCAGAGTAGTAATTAAGCTAGGAATAAGGGCTTAAGTCAAGCTAGAAAGGACCATACATTCTTTACACTTCTGCACCATATGAATCTTTAACAAATTTATACGTTAAATCTGATGTAATTGCTGACTGCATACAGTGCATCAAAAGTATTTAAAGCTTTCCAAAGAGCTTGGAAATCAACAGGAAGCAAGTGCAGAGATTGAGGCTCAGTAGTATCCTTAGTAATGTAGATCATTCACCCATCAAATTGGAGATCTTATAAAGTTGGACATTTGGGGTCTTTAAATAATAGGCAATAATGATAATGGTTTTAAAAAATAAGAGAAAGTTACTGAATCTCATTATTTTTATAAACCTTTTCATTTAATTGCCAAGCATTATAGCATGCATTTTTTCAAAATATTCTGCCTACAATACATTATACAGTTATGTCATAACCTATTAAAAATACACCAATACCATGCCCATCCATATACCTCAAAGTCTGTGGTCTTCGATGTTGGTGTTCCTTATGAAAATTCTTGTATTTTGTTTTTGCCTTTTGTTCCATACCATTGTCCCTGCAATTCAAAAATTTTCTTTCCATGAAAATAATAATTCATTATTAATAATTCTTTAGTTTAAGCTATTCTGTTACTAATTCTTTATCTTATACTATCAGGACGCATAATATTTTTCAACTCAATGGCTGCACTTGCCTTTTGAATGAGCAAGAGGAGCAAAATCCCAAATCATGATTGGGGGGGGGAATTCAAATATTAAATTGTCATTAATTTTGAACAATGAATATAATTACATTTACATTGCAACATTAAAAATGAATAGAGGCCAGAATAATGATCTTTCATGTATTCTCAGTCCTCACGTCCTTGTATCTTGCTGGATGTAAGGACTGAGAATACTTGAAAGATCATTATTCTGACCTCTATTCATTGTAATTTTTAATGTGGCAATGCAAATTTATGTATGCAAAAACTATCTAATTTAAGATTTGAATAATTCCAAAGCACTAAGATAACCTCTATCATAGAAAAGGAGAATTGGTTGCCCAATTTTTGCTTACAGTTTACTGTCTCTAGGTGATCTTGATCTCTTATGCCTGCTTGAGTCCTGATTTGTGTTCTTGTTCACATGCCTTTCAGGAAAATGGCTTTGTTGCTCTGATCCTAAACTCTGTTGGAGTTTATGAGACATCCTTTCATGGCCACTATCACGAACCTAGCATTATGAGAAAAAGAGTTTAAACATGGAAAAATATTGCTTTATTAGAGAATAAGTATTGCTATATTCAATTGACTGCACACAGATGTCCCAAACTGTGACTGTAAAGATATTGGCAGTTAATCTACACTAGTAAGGAATTCAATGATAGTTAAGTTCACATACTTCACGACTTGAGTCAAACTGGCCCCAATAAATAGCACCTCTATTTTATATTGTATAGCAAATACTATTAGAACACAATACGTACTTGCAATCCATATCCTGATTTTTGGGGATGAAGATATTCTATTTTCTCCCGTGACCTGAAGCAAACGAAAATTAAATTCTAACAATTCATGAGTGTGATAGGTCTAAATTCCCTGTTATTTTAACTTTGAACGGTGGCTGAATGAGTGGTTATTAACCAGAGACTACATGTACCACCTTTAAAACACCAAAAGCCCCCTTTACATAGTAGCATGTATTTGTGTAGGGACGGAGTTCCATTCTTTTCTCTGCAATTATGAACAGTAGTCAAACCCAGCCTCTAAAATAAGCTAAATGAATAAATGTATACTGTGTACAAATCATACTTCGTTTTAATCTCTTCATCTTCACCACTACTGGAGTTATGGTGCCTATGTTTCCTGTGCTTCTTCTTCTTCTCTTTCTTTTTTTTCTTCTTCTTCTCCAAACTGCTTTGTAACTGGATCATTTGAAAAAGGAAGTATTAGTTTCATAATAATCACCAGAGTTTACAATATGGTCCTAATTCCTTTTGGGCCAACAGGTACTTAATACAATTTTGAGAACATACAGTAAAATTTCCATAGTTGATCACCTCTCTACATTGACCATCTCCATAAGTTGACCTAATTTTCAGAGACCAGATGTACTGTACAGTATATGTATACAACAGAAAACCACCTCTGTAAGTTGCATCTTGACTACCTGTGCACACAGTATTAATTTACTCTCTATAACCTGACTAGTTGAGTGCAGTCTGCATCAAGAGCAAGAAAAGTGAAATGTAGAATTGGTAGCAATGAATTTCTTTCAAGAAGAATATCAAAGAATACAATATTTTTTATTTTGAATCGATAGTAAAGTTGATGACATCTCTAACACTGACAAGTATGGACTCTTTTCCAAGGCGATGCCTGACAGGAGCCTCGTTATGACAAATGTAAGAGTGGAAAACTTTCTAAAGAATGTTTCACAGTTCTGCTGTGTGCTAGCTTAACCGGGGAGAAGCTAAAACCTTTGGTGATTCGTAAATCGGCAAAGCCATGCTCAATCAAGAATCTGTAGCCCAAAGACCTTCCCCTCACCTGGAAATCTAACAAATCTGCATGGATAACTGGTGCCCTGTTTGAGAAGTGGATAAGCGGTATTGACCAAGAAATGAAGAAGAAATGGTCCATTCTCCTTTTAAGGAACAATTGTCCTAGCCATCCCCCCTAAGTGATTCATCTTATAAACGTGAAAGTGAAATTTTTGCCTCCAAACACTACATCAAAAATTCAACCTCTCAACCAAGGCGTAATCAAAACATTCAAAATGCACTGCCAAGCCCAGCTTCTGCAATGGGCCATTGCTAAAACACAAACATATGATCTGTCTGCAGAAGCAAAATCCTAATCCTAACCCTAACTTAAATGAATTAAGTGAGGAGGACACAGAAATTGCAGATATTCTGAAAGAAAATGATGTCAGTTATTTGATAATTCAGTTAAAGTCATCTGCTGTAGAAAAATGCCCAGGTATGCTGAGTGGTATAGCCAGCATTGAGAGTGCTTTCTCCACTTACCTTCATAAAAAGAATAAGAAACAGACTAACAATTTTTTAAAGAAAGAATGATCAAACCATGAGAAAATAATACATACGTAAATGTATTGATTTTGTACGATACAGTATTGTACGAATGATTTCCCTGTGTTTTCACTATGTGTATTTCTACATGACATTCTTTAATAAAAGTTGTACAATAAAATGAGGCACATATACATATCAGTACAGTTGTTCCGTATGTTGACCACCTCCATACGTTGACCAGTTTCGTTCAGTCCCTCGGTTGGTCAACTTTCAACTTTTACTGTATTTATGCTTATAAAACGGCATGCTTATAAAACGGCTGCCATAGTAGAAGGGCCAATCACAAAACACCATTCCTCAATATTCTTATATTATCTCAGAAAACTTTATCTTATTTTTCAATTTTTTTCTGATACTTTTCATGAAGATGTCGATGAACATTTTGGTTGCCATAAGAAGAGTGAAGATTTATAGCATATATTCTACATTAATTATATTTGGAATAATTTCGTATCTTCAGTAATTAGTGTTAATTAGAAATCTTAACACCAACTATAATCTTGTATAAGATTAATTGGAAAAACTACATTCCGGTTTGTACTCATTTGTAACAATTTTTGTTGTAAATATAGCAACTATTAAAAGACTATTAATTTGATTGGGCAACTGTTTAGTATTTTGTTGAGGCATTATTCCTGCACCTTATTCTCTTTCTCTCTAAACCAAGATCATCAGAGATTAAGGTAAACTTCACATTGTCTATATATCTAAACATTTTAGGCCTTGGAATTACTTTCTCTCCAGTTCAAAAAAAGGTACTCTAAACCAGGGATCCCTGGTCCGTGGACCGGCACTGGTCCGTGGCATGCCAGAAACTAGGCCACACAAACAAGCGAAGCCCCATTCATGGAATGCAGGCAGCACGTGAAACCGCACCCCCTCTGGTCCGCAGAAAAACCTCTCTCCACAAAACCGGTCCCTGGTGCCCAAAAGGTTGGGGGCCTCTGCTTTAAACTCCCAACTCTGTCCATAATAATTTGTTATTGATAAGTAATACCTATCTTAAGTGTATTTTTAAATACTTTTATCCATCTTTTTATATACCACTGAGGTGGCAAACATACCTAAAACTCCTGCCTCCTCCTATTTTCTCTATAACAAGAACCTTGTGAGGTGAGTTGGATTGAAAGAGAATGGCTGGTCCAAAGTCAGGCAGCTAGTTTTCTGTGCCCAAGACAGAACTAGAACTCAGTCTTCTTATTTCTCTGTCAACACCTTAACAATTATATCAAACTGGAAAAAAGCCCCACTAAATTTTGCTCAATATACATAAGATTGTCATCATGGAATTCAACAGCATTCTGTTGTATACATTCACAGAGCATTCAGCATTAACATACCAGTTCTTTGATTTTCTTCATTTTTACAGGATTGTTCAAAACATCACGTTTCTTCTCTTCCTCCCTCTTCCTATACAGACAAAATAATATTAATGTATTAAGTAATTTCAGGTGAAATTCTCAGATATTCTATTTCAGTAGTATAATTTGTGATTAGAGGGTGATACCTATGGTCTTCCAGGAATTAATAGTTTCTATCTTCTATCAAAACTTAGTTGGCTTTATTTATTTTGCTTTTACTGATTATAATTGGATTTGGGATTATCTTGTATAAGACCAGTGACCATAAAAGGTTTCCTAATATACAGATATAGTTATAGTATCCAAAGAGTCATAATTTCCCAATACCCAATCTATAGGATTAGCATCTCTGATCAAATTTTGCACAAAAATGTAAAAGAGAAGCACTGTAGACATTAATGGGAATAATTCAGATTTTTACAATGTTAATACTATAGATATTTCAATGCTTTCATTTTATAAATCATCCTGGCCATCACCATTCATTTAATATATATTTTATTTATATACTTTCTGACTCTTTCTTTCACACTGAAAGCAATCCTAATTACCTTATCATAAAAAGAGGATCTTCCCGAATCTTGCTAGCTATATCCAAGGCAGAATTGGCACCTGTGGAGGCAAAGATAGAGCCTGGCAGAAGGCCAGTCTCAGAAGAACAACCTGCCTCCTTGTCCTCTGCTGTCTCAAAGACATACTTGTCAACTGGACGCCCCATAAGGTATTCATCTCTGTTCACCATGCCACCTGGTCCTTGGTACATCCATTCCAACTTCTCATCTTTTTTTCTAATTTATTTGGAAGAAAATATATAAAATTAAAACTTTCAAGTCAACACAGTCAGAAGAGAAGATGATGCAAAAAAAAAGGATGACTATAATAGGCAAGCAGTCTTAGAGCAGAATATTTAACATGTTTGGGGGGCTGAGGTTACAAAGAGGATGAGAACACATTACACATATGGATAAGTCCAGAGCTTGGGATGGATTGGGGGAATGCTAAATGCAAGAAATAAAAACTTTGAACTCCTGGATGGGAGAAAATAAACACACTGGTGATACTTATCAAGATGATTATTTCCCAGGCCTAATAGAAGGGAAATACAATTGCTAGAGGAAGGGATACATTTTAATTTTTTTTTACATTCCAATGATCTCATCATTTTTATCAAGGAAAATTTAATATTAATTAAAATACATTTTTCTGAACTGAATTGAAAAAAGCTTTATCAAGAAGCATTAGATTTCCAAATGAGAATTTTGTTTCCTTAATTTCTTTCTATCCACTTAATTCTTGAATTAAAAATGCATTTCACATATACAGAACAGTATCACCTTTAATTACTTTACATTCTAGAATTCCAGTCTAGAAGAAGTTATGCTAAGGTCACTTGCAGACCAGAGTATTATGCACAGATTTCTATCTCTCTCACACACACACATACATGTATGTATATGTATGTGTGTATATGTATATAAAAACTACATAAACTAAGTATGTCTAACAGGAAACACTACTTGTCGTGTATTTCTTTTGGTACTCTGTTAGCTGAGGTGTCCTTTCAGTTTTAGCTATAACAATTATGTAACCAATATAGTTGCACAAAAAGCTTAATAAAGATCCAAAAAGGACACATAGTAAATAGAAAAAGAGCCAAGTCATCAAAGGGTACAGATAGCTAGCTCATAGGTACAAAAATAGTAGTAGAAAAGCTAAAGCTCAGAATGAACTGAGATAAGTGAAAGCTGCTAAAAATGGGTTTCTTTAAGGAAGACATAATTGATATTTTGGCTGCTCAATGATGGAAAAATATTAAGAGGTAACAATGAAAAGGCAAAGCTATTCTACACTCAGTCATCTATAATGGGAAGATAAATGTTCCATCAGGCAATTGTGAGAGGCAGAACTGACCCGGCAGGAACAAATCCTATTAAATTTTAATTAGTTAAATATTCAGATCTAAATGAACTCAATTTTGGGATGATTTGGCTAAGTCTTCAATTATATTTTCACTAAAAAAATCCTAGGGAACTGGTGAAGTGCTAAGTATCTACAAGATAGGGAGTGGTTTTAAATCTGAAGCAGGTAATGGTAACTTGTAAGTGTCCCAAAGGTGCTTTTTCAGGAGGCAATTGGACTTTCTTGTTTTATTTTGAAGACATTTTGCTTCTCATCCAAGAAGCTTCTTCAGATCTGACTAGATGGTGGAGATTATCTATGTCCTCAGGGTCACCTGAGTAATGCAAATGTGTGTGGAGGAACAGAGCAGAAAAGAAAGTCCAGTTGCTTCTTGAAAAAGCACCTTTGGGACAACCATGACCTGGATGACTGAGAATCTCCATAGACATTTAACTAGTAAGTGCTGGAAAACAAATAGCAGAAGTTAGTATGGAAATATCAAGAACACAGATCTTGGAATTGAATAGCTTTTGTTAAGCATTATGAGAATGCTGAAGACATAGTACTTTATTTCAACAAAGCTCTTGACAAAGACAGATTCTCACTGAACATTCAAAGTAAATAAAGTAAATCCAATTCAACAGTAGAATCAATTATCCAAAGAAGTGATGGTTTTCTCTTCACTACAATTCTTTAAAATAGAAGCTACACAATCTCTGTCAGGGATACTATAATATAAATTAGTGTAGATAATTGATAGCTTAAATAGTTCTTTCCTATTTCACAATTCTATAGTTGCAAACCAGTAAATCCAAGTCAACATACTTGATAGCGCCTACATCTTCAGCATAACGCTGCATTTCTTCTCGTGCTCGCTCTTCATGCAATTCTCGTTGTAGCTCTTCAATTTTCTTCCGTTCAGCTTCATGCTTTTGTTCCGCTTTCCAAACTTTTTCCACATTACGGAGGGTTTGTGGGTGCCAGCTTTTTTTAAGATTCTATAGACAAGATTAAGCATTTAACATTTATCTTGATTTAATCTGAAAATTTCCTTTACAAAAGCTATACATATTAAATATCAACCAGAAAAATATCTGAATGCAAACCTCAGTGAACTAAAATTAAGTACATAGAAGTGTGAGCTCCATATTTATATTGCTATTCAAATAGTTCTCTCATTTTATAGTTTATAGTCATTGTTCTATAACAGAATGGCAGCTAGCCACTCCACAACACATACATCTTGCTTCAACGGTCAATTTCAGATCATTAATTTAATAAGCCCAATTAGCACATTACAAATTTTGGACTGTGGGGCTATTTGTGTCCTCCATTCCAAATGAAGTTTCCATAGTCTGTTAATTTGTACATTAAGAACATGTTGGAGGTCCTATCCTCACCAATTAGATTCACACATTATAGAAAGTCATGTTTTTCTTAAAAATGGTTGAATATACTATTTGAATACTAACTGGGCTCACAACATACAATAAACCATAAACCATGGCTTGTAAACAATAGTTAAAATATCATAATCTGCTAAAGCAAAGTAACCAGATTATAAATTGGTGATATGTGAAACAATAGCTAAGATATCACATCTTAATAAACTAGACAAACTAGATTATGGCTTAGTGATAAGTGACTTAGGTTGCTATAAAGAAGCTCTTTACCTCTAGCAAGTGCTTAAATTAAAGAAGATATGCTGCTACCCTTACCCCATTTCTTCTGAACTGCTTTCCATAACTCGGAATTCCAACCGAGCCTTTCCCCCATTCTAGCGCAAGTCTCTCCACCCTTAAAAACGTCCTTACATTTCAATTATATAATTATAAAATTATGTATTATATAATATAGTATATAATTATATTATACGAAATATCCCTGTATTTTCATCCAAATGCGTACATAGCAAGTGAACCCCGGATGGAGATAAGAAATGAGCTCTTAGTTTCGATTAACTCAAATCCAAGGCAATTCGGACTGTCCCATTCTCGATCCCTCCCCTCCCCTCTTTCTACCTCGGCTTTTCTCCATCCCCTCCTTTTTTCTCACCAGATCGCCTCCCCCCATGGCGACAGCTCAGTCTTCTTTGGAGCAGCCACTACACAGCTCCACTCCACCTCGGCTGTTGAGCTTAGACCGGCGTAGAGTGATGACGCAACATTTTATACCCATCTCAAACGTCGCTCCTCCCAAAGCGGAAGTAATGGATTTAAAAACAGTTAGACATATATAAAGCTTCCTCTGTCGATTTTGCAGCGTTTTTTTCTCTTGTGGGGAAAATTGATAGTATTAATTATAATAAATGATCCTGATATGTCAAATTGCAACGCAACATCCCAAGCTCAACTATCAGACTCACGCGATGATATGAATAGTAATATAATATTTGGAAGGAGGCAGGCTAAGGAAGATTGTGTGCCTTTTTCACACAAGATTATGTGCTTCTCATTTATGTTGCCTTTGTACAGTCTGTAAGCATGTAGGAGGAATTCTCTTACATTTGCTCCCATCTTTAAATCAGTTCAATTGCTGTGATACTTCAGTCTATCCAGAAACTACTTTGAACCACCTCTCCTATCAATTAGCCAGTAGTTCAGCCACTAGGTTTGGGAAAGTGTGAAGAAAATTAATTCTCACAGGAATGGCAGCATGATAGCAAAACAGACATGTGAAAGGATTAATCAAATACACATAGTCCTCGACTTACTGTATAGTTCATTTAGTGACTGTTCAAACTTATGTAAAAAAGATGTTGAGACTCTAGAAAGAGTACAGAGAAGAGCAACAAAGATGATTAGGGGACTGGAGGCTAAAGTCTTGTGGAAAACGAAAGAACTCTTACGAATTCTAGAGGGGTTTAGCAGAGAGGTTTATTGCGCAGGTTCAGAGGCATATTAGAGATAGGCAATTCTGAACGAGGAGGGCGGGATTAGACTTCAGTTTTTATACTACCCTTCTTTCAGGAACAAAGGGACTACACATGTTAATACACTGTAATACATTTGGATCGTTTCTCACGGGCATACAATGGAAGGTTTTGCTACATACAAAGTATCCATGTGCAATGCGCATTTGGTTAGCCACATATTACTGACACAGAACTTTCCCAGTGAATTTTCCCAGTGATTATGCATTACATCATTGTTCTAGCAATTATGCAGACACATTATTGCAGACAAATCATTATTCTAATAATTGTTCAATTTACTACATTATTCCCCCCTTTGGAAGTTTTCTCGCTTAAACTTCCACTATTCGTCCTCCAATTCAGGATCTTTAGAGGGCAGCATTTTATATTCACATAAAGTTAACATTGTTTCATGTTTTGCAGTTAATTGGGCTGTACTTTCTGAGATTTTTCAAATCATTGCTATAACACAAGGGAGTAAGCAGGGAATCAAAATACATCCTAGAATTAACAATATTGCTATAACTATGATGGTTTGTAGGCCTGGTAACTTTGGCCACCATCCTGAAAACATGTCTTCTAAATTAAATCCATTCCAGGTTTGTACCGGAACATGAGCTAGTTCTGTCTGTTATGTCTTTCAGCACTTTTCCACTTTCATCTATTTCGATGCAACAGTTTGTTAGATTGAATTTTCCACATACTCCTCCTTCTTTGGCCAACAGATAATCTAAGGCTAACCTGTTTTGCATAATATATGTTCTGGACTTCACATTTTCTTTGGCCAATTCAGTTAGTCCTTTCACAGTCTCATTGGTAATTAACTCTACCACTGCTTGTAATCTAATAATTCTGTTGATCATGTAAATAGGGGTACGGTATCCATACATCCCATCCTCAGCCCATGTAGCTGGGCCATAAACTAGGATGATGCGGCAAGGTGGCCATTCATTTTCTTGCCAAGTGATTCCTGCGCATTGGATGTATGCACTTGGTTCCCTTTTTTGTCTTACATTGCCAATTTCATCATAGATGGGAACACCAAGAATTTGCTTTGTTTTTAATGGTAACAGGAAAAATCCAGCTCGAATTATTCCCAATACACAAGATCCACACCAGTTCTTAGGTAGTTGTCCGTATGCCATTTTTCCGCAAATCCAGTACATTCCATCCGGAGCTAGCCAAGGAAGACTGGTATTTGTGGGGTCTTTTAGATATGGCATTCCAGATACGTTAGTAAGGGCATAATGATGCATAGTAGTGGTTTTGTTGGTTCCAGACCACCATCTACCATTTTCCCAAATTCCTGTGCACAGGAGGTTACCTACTGCTATGCAAGATTCTGTTTTGTTCCTTGAGTAACATACATGTCCTACCAAGTTGGAAGTGAGAGACCAATCACCATCTTTCCCGCTCATGTAGGTTAAACTACCATTTTTAGACATTTCTAGTACCTTGGTATAATTTAACTCTTGTGCCTCCCATGGCCATTTTTCTCCCATATTTGTTCCACCACACACAAAACAGTTGGACACGTTTAAAGTATGAGCAATATCTTCAGCTAGCTTGACAAAGGTATTGGTTACTTGTCTAGGTATTTCACGAATATTTGGTTTTTCCATTTCTTCATAATATGACCAAAATAATGATTTTTGTTCTGATCTTTTGGTTGCAGTTATGATTTTGATTTCTACCTCTGATATTGGATCGTAGCCGTCAGCATCTATTCCTATCCCAAACATCCAGTTTCGTCTTTACCATCTATTTTGTTCCAGGAACCAACTGTCATTTTTGACTGTGAGGGTCACCAAATTACAGTTATCCCTTCCACATGAGTCTGCTGTTGTATTTTTCTTTTCAAACAAGATGTGCTCCATCTCCTTTGGGTCTTAGGTATGCCACTTAATACATGACCACCACTTACATTTGACCGTGGAGACTGCACACTCATCTGGTGGGCACAAATACTTATGGTTTGGGATATAGTTGTGGATTCGACTGATCCCTCCGCAACCATACATTACTGCCCAATAATTAGCTGCTTTACAAACATCAAAGGTGACGCTAAAACTGGAGTGTGGGTTGGATTTCCATTGAGAGATCCCTAATAGTGCCTGGTCTTTTGAGCTGGTTCTTGTTCTATGTGTTCGGATTTGTAAGGCCCAACTGTCAGGATCAGGCTTCGGGTTATAACACTGATCTTGGGCTCCTTTTCTACAAACTTTATATGTAGTTCTATTGTATGCACAGGTGTTAGGTGAGCTATCTTGGCATCCTTCTGGTTTCATTGTATAGTAAATCAAAGTCTTAGTTATCTGGCTTCCTTGTTTTGTTATCTTGATGCAGTTTTGACAATATTTATTTCCCTGTGTTTGTGTCCTTTCTTTGTGTGTACTCACTAGTTTTCTATTAGCGGGTTTCTGCAGTATGACCTCTTGTGTAACCATTGCACTGATTTGTGTAGGAATGTGTGTGTATATTCCCCATATTAAATAACCAACAGGTATTATGATCTGTAGAATCCTCATGTCTTCCACCGTGCGTAGAGAGACAGCTTCTGGAGTGTCTCAGCAAGGTCTGATGTTCACACCGTGTGTTGAGAACCCATTGCTGGTAGGGTTCAACAGGGTGTATTTCTTGTAAATTTTAGCACTAAAGGTTTGTCAGTTTTATTCACCTTGTAAGTTACTGGATCAGCAGGTGCAGCTATTTTCAATCTGGTCCAATGGATCCAGGACTTTCCTTCCAAGGTTTTCACTGCCAATGGAGAACACATGACAACAGTATACGGTCCTTTCCATCTTGGGCTTAAGGGATCTGATTTCCAATGTTTCACCCAAACCCTATCTCCAGGTTTGAACCCATGTATTGCCGTGACCACTGGAGGGGGTTGTTGTTCCATCATATAATGGCGCAAATTTGAAACAGCTAAATTATGAAGTTGTAATTGGTGTAACAATTTCTGTTGGTCTATTCCCCCCTTATGGGCCAAGTCCGGCCAGCCCTGACTGTCAGGTTTAAATAGACAAGGGGGATGGCCAAACATGAGCTCATAAGGACTAAGTTGCAACTTAGTGCGGGGGGCCAGTCTGATTGCATACAAAACCATAGGCAAAACGTCTGGCCAGTGGAGATGAGTTTCCAAACAAAATTTAGTAATAAGGCTTTTAATTGTGTGATTAGCCCTTTCCACTTTTCCAGCTGATTGAGGGCGAAAAGCACAATGAAACCTCCACTTAATT
>BFFQ01011304.1:15185-27078 GCA_003402635.1 Protobothrops flavoviridis | reverse complement strand
CTTTTCCCGCCTTACGCATGCGCGCAAGGCTGGCGCCGCTCAGTCTGGTCCCGGGCAGCTTTTGCAAATGCCCGGGACTCTTGCAATGTCCCGAGCCTGCTTCTGCAGGCTCAGGACACAACAATAACTATGATAAATATCTTTCCCAAAGAAAGCACCCAAGTGTGCTCAGCATTATCTCTGATGAGATGTCCTCTAATATGAAGAAGGGTTATCAATTTACAACACATCAGTGTCTGTCATAGCCCCAGACTACCTGTTTTAGAAGGGTTTATGTACCTACAAGAAAAACAATGATGGCTTGGAAAGAGAAAAGAGAAAATAAGTGGAGGATCCCTCAATGAAGATGAGGAAGTGATGGGGACTGAGCAGGCCACTACTAGCTACAATCAGAATCTCAAGAGCAGTTTAAGACTTGAGGCTAAAGAGATTTCTAGCTGAATCAGAAAGTAGTTTGTCTTCATCAGATGCTGTTGACTTTGAAGATTATTGGGTGAAGGAACCAGAGGAGGATGAGGAAGAAGAAAATGAAGAGGACTACTTTGTTCAAAAAGCTATTCCATACGGTATCCTGAACTTGGGCAAAAATGGACTGAGCCAAAAGACCACTCAGCTCCATATTGGAGAATCCCTTAAAATGCAGTGCCGGCACATGCAATTAACTGGACTTTACAAGAGAAAATAAAAACCTCTGGGTTGTCTACTAAACTGAAGAAGGAGCAGGAACAAGATGAAGATCTCTGTGATGATTATAAATCCTGCTTGATGAGACCTACAGCCTGACAGCTAAAATTACTTGAATACAGAAGAAATCCACAGAAATGCTCAGGTAAATAGAAAGTTGAAACATACCAATCTATTGTTTGGAAAACCTCTATGGCTGTGTTCATTTTCTCATGTATAGTTGGTCTTTATACTGCAAGTCAAGCAGCAGGAAGGGAAGATAGATTTTCTTTTTCTTTTTGTTGAGTAAGGTATGTATGTAAGACCTTTGTACAATAGTTACTTGAATGCCCATCCCTATGGAAAGCTGTAATTTGGAACACACTTCAAATTCTTTTTCTGCCTCTTCATATGTACCTCTTGCTTTGAAATTTTTATCCATAATTCGCACATCAGCTTTATTGAATTTCAAAATGATAGAATGTTGAGTAACTCCAGTCTATATGAAAAACCTATTTCTTGCTGAGTTGAAAGTATCATAATTCACATTAGTATCCCTGCTGACTTATGTGCACACATGAATATATTCATACTTTGCAGTTAAATCAATGGACAAGTTGGAATGAAATTAATTCAGTTAGAATTATTGAGCTAATTTGTTTTACCAATTACTAAGCAGATACATAGCAAAGAACTGAACTTCTGCTTCATATATCTTGGTCAGGAAGGTTACAAGAAGAAAATAGAAGGGTTGGAGCTGATGAATACTGTGGATGAAAAGTGATGCTAGATCCAGGTTTGCTAGCCTAATGCATGGTGGTCTCTTGCCTACTGCTAAAAGAGAGAAAGGTATGGTCTTTATTGTTTAAATTAAAAATGTACTATATTCATCTATTAACATGACCTCAATTAATTTTCTTTAACCCAGTGGCAATTGTTTTCACATTTCATGTGTTCTCCAAGGGAGGGAATCATAATAGCAAGCTAGCAACTTGTGCATGCAAAAAAAGTAAGGTAGTTTGAATGCTGAAGTATTGCACATAAAAGCAATTCTAGGGCTGTTCAGAGCAAACATGGATTTAGGATAACATGTAAAAGTCAATTGGGAGCCTCAGCCAGTTACAATTCTCTAGCTGCTGGTGCATATGAAGGACATACTTGCCCATATTTTATTCTGGGAAAATATCTACTACATTGTATAGTGAATTTGCAAGAATGAGTTGTGGTGCAGATGCCCTTGCAAGCAAGGTAACTTAGAGAAAAGTGGGAAACAGTAGAAGGAATTAAACTGTAGGCACAGATTGAATAAAATGAATGAATAAAATAATTGCCTTTAAAACAGGTATCTTTAATGCAGAAGTATTCCCAAGGGGTGCATAAACATCCACATAAACACAGAAACACAAGGTGTAATACAGTTGAAGAATGGGAGAAGCCTAGAAGTATGAATCACAAGAGTAAGTGCATTGTGACAGCAAATTATTTGGTAACAGAGATAATCTCTTTTAAATTCAACTTCCAAAGTCGTCATATCTGTAATAAGACTCTGAGTGGTACATAGAAGTCCAATAATATTCAGCATATAGACATCTTAGAATTAACACTACAAATGCAAATTATGGTTCACAGGACCAGAAAACATAATGGAACCTTTCTCTCTATAGGATGTTCCTGGTCATCTTTGAAAAGGTTATAATAAAAACATGGATCATAACTATCTTACCAAGGCATTGTAAAGTAGTACTAATACTTCATGTGATCTTGATTCTATCCCTCTGTTAATGCAACCTAGGATTGCATTGGCTTTTTTGGCTGCTGCCGCACACTACTGGCTCATATTTAAGTGATTGTCCACTAGGACTCCAAGATTCCTCTCAAAGTTACTGCTGTTGAGCCAGGTTTCACCTAATCAGTACATTTGATTTTTTTGCCTAAGTGTAAAACCTTACTTTTCTCTACATTGAATTTAAAATGAATTTACTGCCAATTCAGATGTGATACAGAAAGGTATATAAACAGACTCCTCAGACAAATCACGCTAGACCTATGCCACCTATACAGTATATTTTAAATATTTGAATTCTTTTATCATTCTGTCTAGTTAAGATGCTCCTTCATAATGGACAGGTATGCTATAATGGCTTGTAGAAGCTTTAAAACTTGGCAGATAAATAGACTAGACTAGACTAGACTAGACTAGACTAGACTAGACTAAACTAGACTAGACTAGACTAGACTAGACTAGACTAGACTAGACTAGACTAGACTAGAATAGAATAGAATAGAATAGAGCTGGAAGGGACCTTGGAGGTCTTCTAGTCCAGCCCCCTGCTCAAGCAGGAGAACCTCCTATACCATCTCAGACAGGTGATTGTCTAGTCTCTTCTTAAAAATCTCCAGTGATGGAGCGCCCACGATTTCTGGGGGTAAGCTGTTCCACTGGTTGATTGTCCTCACTGTCAGGAAGTTTCTCCTTAATTCCAGGTTGCTTCTCTCTTTGATCAGTTTTCAACCATTGTTTCTCATCCTTCCCTCTGGTGCTTTGGTGAACAACCTGGCCCCCTCTGCCTTGTGGCAGCCCCTCAGATACTGGAACACTGCTATCATGTCTCCCCTATTTCTTCTTTTCCTTAGACTAGCCAGACCCAAATCCCGTAGCCGTTCTTCATATGTTTTAGTCTCCAGGTCTTTGATCATCTTTGTTGCTCTTCTCTGAATTTTTTCCAAACGCTCAACATCTTTTTTGTGATATGGTGACCAAAATTGGTTGCAGTATTCCAGGTGTGGTCTTACTAGGGTTTTATAAAGTGGTACTAATACTTTGCGTGATCTTGATTCTATGCCTCTGTTTATACAAACCAGGATTATATTAGCTTTTTGGTTGCTGCTGCACACTGCTGGCTCATAGTCAAGTGATCGTCCACTAGGACTCCAAGGTCCTTTTCACAGTTACTGTTTTTAAGCCAGGTCTCGCCCAATCTGTATTTGTACCTTTGGTTTTTCCTACCTAAATGTAAGACTTTGCTTTTCTCCACATTGAAACTCATTTTGTTGGATATGTTCCAGTTTGTCAAGATCTTTTTGAATCCTGAGTACTCGTTGAGTACGGTTTGTCAGCCAGCTACAGATCCATCTGGTGGTGATGTTGTCTATTCCATCTTTTCCTAGTTTACTAAGGAGTACGTTGTGGTCTACTTTGTCAAATGCCTTTGTCATGCCTCTGTCTGAGCCTGAATCAGAGGAGGAAATGGAGCCGGAACAGGACCCTATCGAGGCCCAGGGAGAGGTGTTTGTGGCTTCGGAGGACTGTGGGGAGGAGCAGGCTGAGGCAGGCCAGGGCCCTTCAGGTTTGGAACAGGGGAGACAGAGTTCATCGAGGAGCAAGGCCCACCCCCACCTGATCCTAGAGCTAGGAGAGTGGAGAGGAGGAGGGAACAACGCAGGCAGGCTCACTTGCTCGGGAGGAGAGCGTCCCGCCCCACCCCACAAGGCACACCTGGGGATTGAGATATAAGGAGCCGCTGTGGGGTGGGGACTTCGTCGGGAACAAACGTCGAATCTTGGGAAAGTGTGTATTGTTGCTCTTGTTCTGTGCCTTTGGAAAACCTGGACACCTTGACGACTGGACCGGCTGACCCCGTGGATTTCCTGAATTATGACCTCAGACTGCATTTTGACTTTTCTCTTTGCAAACTCTGCAGGCAAGCTGAGATTAAAGCGGACTCATTAAGTTGATGTTTTGTTTGGTTTGTTATCTTTATGGCCTTGAGGACATTCGTATAATAATCAGGCTTATTGAAACTGCCTTCAGCCACAGTCAGCTGGAAGGTGAGTGTGCGTATTTGGGTTGGAGGCTTGCCAGCAAATGTGGGAGCATTTTGAGGAAATTTGCAACCATTAAAGAACTGTTTACATTGCCAGCTGTCTGCATTGCCTTTGTGCTGTGCCCTGGGTCATCACAGCCTTACTGAAATCTAAGTATACTACGTCCGCTGCGTTTCACTGGTCTGCTAGTTTAGTCACTTTACCAAAGAATGAGATAAGATTGGTTTGGCATGATCTGATTTTAACAAACCTGTGCTGGCTACTAGTTATGACTTTGCTTCTAGTTCACAGATCTGTTTTTTGATTATCTTTTCCAGGATCGTCCCAGGTATTGATGTTAGACTGATTGGTCTGTCGTTTCCTGGGTCTGTTTTTTTTCCTTTCTTGAAGATGGGGACCACATCAGCCCTTTTCCAATCCTCAGGTAATTCCCCGGTGCTCCAGGATTTATGAAAGATGTGGTGCAACAGTTCTGAGATAACATCTGCCAGCTCTTTCAGAACTCTGGGATGTAATCTGTTGGGTCCCGGTGATTTATATTCATCAAGGTTGGATAGGTGTTCTCTTACCATTTTCTTTCTCCTTTTTTGTAAATTTTTGAAGCTCTTTTCAGCGATAACAGTGAACTTCAGAAAATAGCTTACTTGGTTGACATCTTTGCCATCTTGAATGAGTTAAATTTATCACTGCAAGGACCAAATGCAACGTGCCTCAATTTGTCTGAAAAGATCCGATCATTCCAAATGAAACTGCAGCTTTGGCAAAAAAAATTGGATGAAAATAAAATTTACATGTTGCCTACCTTATCTGCTTTCTTTGAGGAACATGACATTGAACCAGACAACAGGATTACGATGATAAGTTCTGTTAAAGAACACCTGCGCATGCTTGCAGATGAAACCTCATCGTACTTTCCAAATCTACCTGACACCCCATTTGCACTTGCCAGAAACCCATTCACAGTCAACGTTGAAAATGTTCCTGAGACAGCACAAGAGGAGTTCATTGAACTTATTAACAGCGATGCAGCGAGAACTGATTTCTCCACAATGCCAGTTACAAAATTCTGGATCAAATGTTTGCAGTCATATCCTGTTCTGTCTGAGACTGTGTTGCGCCTTCTTCTTCCATTTCCAACAACATATCTTTGTGAAACAGGGTTTTCCAGCTTGTTGGTTATCAAGTCTAAATACAGAAGTAGACTTGTTGTGGAAGATGATCTTCGTTGTGCTCTTGCAAAGACTGCCCCGAGAATTTCTGATCTGGTGAAAAAGAAGCAATCTCAACCTTCGCACTGATGTTGGCTTTTTACGGATACTGTTGAAAAATGTAGCAATGTAGTTTACTGTTGTTATATTAAGACTTTTACCCATGCTACACCATGCTTCAAGACAAAATTTCATTTTTTTGTAATTAAAAATAAATATTTAACAATATATAATTACATATTGTTTTTGTGATTAATCACTATGCTTTAATTATGTTCAATGCAAATACATCCTGCACATCAGATATTTACATTGCGATTCATAACAGTAGCAAAATTACAGTTATGAAATAGCAACGAAAATAATTTTATGGTTGGGGGTCACCACAACATGAGGAACTGTATTAAGGGGTCGCGGCATTAGAAAGGTTGAGAACCACTGCACTACGCCGTAAAGGACTGAAATCCTGCAGCGTCCGCAAGGTCTCCCTGCTCAAGAAAGCACATGTACAGGCCCGTCTGAAGTTTGCCAATGAACATCTGAATGATTCAGAGAAGAACTAGGTGAAAGTGTTGTGGTCAGATAAGACCAAAATCAAGCTCTTTGGCATCAACTCAACTCGCCGTGTTTGGAGGAGGAATGCTGCCTGTGACCCCAAGAACACCATCCCCACCGTCAAACATGGAGGTGGAAACATTATGCTTTGAGGGTATTTTTCTGCTAAGGGGACAGGACAACTTCACTGCGTCAAAGGGACGATGGACGGGGCCATGTACCATCAAATCTTGGGTGAGAACCTCCTTCCCTCAGCCAGGGCATTGAAAATGGGTCATGGATGGATGGGTATTCCAGCATGACAATGACCCAAAACACACGGCCAAGGCAACAAAGGGGTGGCTCAAGAAGAAGCACATTAAGGTCCTGGAGTGGCCTAGCCAGTCTCCAGACCTTAATCCCATAGAAAATCTGTGGAGGGTGCTGAAGGTTCGAGCTGCCAAATGTCAGCCTCGAAACCTTAATGACTTGGAGAGGATCTGCAAAGAGGAGTGGGACAAAATCCCTCCTGAGGTGTGTGCAAACCTGGTGGCCAACTACAAGAAACATCTGACCTCTGTGATTGAGAACAAGGGTTTTGCCACCAAGTACTAAGTCATGTTTTACGAAGGGGTCAAATACTTATTTCACTCATTGAAATGCAAATCAATTTATAACTTTTTTGAAATACATTTTTCTGGATTTTTTTTGTTGTTATTCTGTCTCTCACTGTTAAAATAAACCTACCATTACAATTATAGACTGATCATTTCTTTGTCAGTGGGCAAACGTACAAAATCAGCAGGGGATCAAATAATTTTTTCGCTCACTGTACATCTCTTTTATACATCAGGGTAAAACCTCTTCACCCAATAAGCAATTAATTGATAGGATTAATTAAAAAAAAAAACAGCAGCAGCTACCTTTGGTTTAGATTATGTTAAATAATCTTTAGGTGACTCACAGAAGGAAAATCCATCAATGGGTATTACTCATGGAAGCCTTTTGAAACTTCCATGTTACGGAGCAGTTTATTGCTGGTGCTAACTCCTAAGGGAAGCCGGATAAATGGGCAAACACTATAGGAAACAAAAGGCTGGAAGTAGATGGAATGGAATTCTAGGTCTTATCAAATAGGATTCTTCTTTATAATCAATTCTCACTGGTGGGAGGATCATGCATGAGTGTGTAGGAAGGATGTAATGAAAAGCATGAATTTGCAGTGCACTGATTAATCCATATCCCTCATGAAGCATTACAACCCCCCCCCCCCAAAAAAAAACCCCATCACCAGCAGCTACCATGCAAATGTATACTTTTAGTGAGGTAAATATAAGACACACCATAGAAATAGCAAAAAATAACAGGATGTTTAAAAATATGGGATCCTATATAGTTGCCCAAAATAAGCACTGATGTACATCCATGTATCTGTGTCAACACATGCGACACTACTATATCGAGGGCTGTAAAGCACCTGCAGCACTATGCATTGTTCTTTTTTATAGAGCAGCATTTCTTAACTTTAGGAACTCTCAAGATATATGGACTTCAACTCCCAGAATTCTCCACCAGAGAAACAAATGCAGGTGTATTTGTTCTTTCCTTTACACATTCACACAGTCATGCAAAATCTGAGTGGCCAGGTGTGAGTTTGAAAGAAATTCAGGTGGGATTCCCATATGGTGCCTCTTTCTCTGTGATGCTCCAAAGGATTACAGTTTCCACACCTTCAAACATCACTTGATCAGTTATACCTTTCAACAATACTTGACCAATCCATCAAAGCTTGGTCAATCTCATCTTTTCTCAAACATCCTGGCACTTTTCTCCCAGTGTGCTAGTGTCTCATCCATTTCATATGGGAATCAATCTGCTGTTTGGGGAATCATCTTTTGTTGTGAGATCTACATCTTGTTGTCTCTTCCAAATTCTGGGACAATTCCAAATGCTTTGTAAGCTTAACCAGAACAAACCTTTCTGCATTTTTCATATACATCCATTCCAACATATACACAGCATAAAACTTTATGATACTATATACTGGCTAGCAACCACATTCTGACATTACTATACTGACAATTCATGGTTCATTTTCTAACATAGCTAAGCTTTTGTAAGAAGAAGTCCAAAAGGAGCATCAGCATTGTGCCAAGCCATTACCTCAATGAGAAAATCACCCATGCAGAGACCAGCTCGCCAAGCCACACCTCCTTCATCCACTGATTCCAGGTACTGTAGAGCAGGGAAAGCAGGTGTGGGTGTGAACTCAACTGGGGTCTGTGCTATAAAGAGAGAGAGGTGTGAAAAGATTCTTCTGGAAATGAGTCATTGAGAAACTGGGGAAGACTGACAGCCAATGGAAAGTGCATGGGGTTGGAACCTGGCTTTGGAATTCTGTCATACCAACCCTCTAGGAAACAGAATCAAATTTGTTTCAAGCACAGAATCTGTTTCCACTGCCTCAGAACACAGGCAAGACTTCTTTTGTCCTCTAATTTCTGATCATCCAACACTGAGCTCCACAAGTTATCTGGGAGAAAGGGAAAGGCTCTAGCCAAGCCTCCAATTTTCAAGTAGACTATATGTTTGGACTCCCTTGTGAGAGAACCAAGTTCCATACTTGGGACAGTCACATCTTGTACCCACTTCTATTGATCCTGATAAATCTGCTGATAGCTCTAAAACATCTAGGGAAAAAAGACATGGTTCCAATGGGAACTATTTATTCTCTATCAGCTCCTCCTAGAGACATCCAAAATTGCTGTAAGCTTTGTAGGTTGGTGGGGAATCACTGTGGAAACAGGTCCATCTGCATAAGCAGTCTAAGCAGCTAGGGACAACCATAGTCTCCAAAGATGTCCATAAGTCCCCCTCTCACCCTTAGCCCCTCTTAGCACAAAGCCAAATCCTTCCTTGTCCTTCTTCTGAAGCAGCACTGTCTTCTCTTTAATGATGTAATCACTGCAAAAGAAAGAGATGATAGGACAGGTTAGAAGCCAGCTAGCTGTTAAAGGGAATTCCCAATTCAGACTTGCCTGGTGCATAAAGAATTAGAAGAGCATAATACATGGGCCCTGTGTTACTCTTATGTTGCCACCACAGCATCATTTGTGCAGGGAATCTGTAATGTACCAGGTCTGCACAACTTGCAGGCTCCAATTCTCTCTTCCTCCTCCTCCCTATACTAAGCCCTGACAGTGCAAACATAGCAGGTACCTGCTCTCTGTAACAATAGCATCCATGGGCCATTGCCAATGAAGATAGCAATGCTCTGGCCAGAATTCCAAAGACACTGTACAGAATTTTGGCTGCACTAAGTGTCATGCTGCAAATGCAAATACTGTATTTGCTCACCAACCAAGGATGAAACAAAGAAACATGAAAGAGAAATTTTAAAGAACAGGCAAGACTAAATGATCAGGAAGCTAAACACTAACTGTGGATAAACAGGATTAACTGGGAAGGTAAGAAAAGGGAACTTCAAGCTGCCAAGAAACAGTTCTAGATACAGGGTAATCTCTGTGAATTAAATAAATGTGATAAAAGTTAGAAAAGACTTAAGAATAAGTAGCAGCTGGATGAAATCTCAAGAGAGCTAAGACGACCAATACCAGGAGATTTTAATGACCAAACCTCCGATCTCTAAAAAAATAAAATAAAATACTGTTATGGAAGGCCTCTTCTGCTTTAGTGATACACTTTGTGTGTATCAATAGGGAATGTTACTAATCTCTTTAATATATTTACGGTAAATTGTATTAAACTTAAATGTTAGTCTCAAGGCTTGGGTTGGTCAATAACTCTCCCTAAGATCCTGCAATGAAGGACTGATTATTCTAGCCTATACAGGGGAGTAAGGTCAATTAAACCAGAGGTCCCCAACCTTTCTGGGTTGGCGGCCCAGAGGGAAAGGGAGGGGGAGGTGTCCTTACGCGCGCATGCGAATGGGGCTGCACGCACCCACACAACGCTGGCAGTGACGCTAGTGCCTGCATGATGCTGGCAGCAACGCTAGCACTAGCACGAGTAGGGGGTGAGTGTGCGCACACACACGAGCGCACTGGTCAGCCACTCACACGGCCCAGTGGCCAATAGGCCACAGCCCGGTGGTGGGCCGTGGCCCACAGGTTGATGACCCCTGAATTAAACAGAATTCCTCCTTAAAATTATGCGTAATAAATCCATGCACGTCAGGCTGCATTCGCTTTGGTAGATCACCAGTGATGCAGTCTGCTTATAGAATATTCTCTTGAATCTGTATTAAAACATACTATTGGGGCATACAATAGCTCCAAAAAGCTAATATATGAGGTGCATAAGAAATGGATGGATACAGATTTCCTAATTTATGCAAATATGCACATATGTCCTCCTTCTCAAATATACTTCACTTACAGAGATATTTCTATAAAGTGCCCAATACTGTCTAAGACATGCAGCAACTGTTGCAAAGAAATGAGATTTCCTGGACAGGCAGCATGATTAGTTATAGTGAACACATATAAGCCTAACTCTCCCACAGAAATACTTGAGTTTAACTCCCATAGTTCTCAATAGTACCAGGTTGGAGGAAACTGATAAGTACACCAACCTGCATAACAGCATAGTTCACCACGCTCAGAAGGTAATGCCTGCATACAAGCAAGTGATCTGTCAAGCACCTTAAAACCTTGCACAAATCCAGTCCTCATCCAATACCTACCGATGCTTAACATTCCCCAAATATTTCCAGAATTTAAAAAGAAACAAAGGAGAACTCCAGCCTCTCCTTCTATATGGATTTCCATGAGATCTCTCTGGGAAATCCTTTGAGACAGAAAGGAACTTTCTTACCACAAAGATCAACACTTCGCTCTTCTATAAAAGCAGGAGGAAAAATCAAGTCACTAGGAAGTTCTGGTGATGCACATGGAACATGAGTACCAAGGCAGGCCTTTTCCATTTGCACCATAATCAATTTTATAATGGGAAACTTTAGGACTTCCTAGTGTCTCTAAACCATAATTCTCTGTATTCTCACTGCAGGCCTAGTGGATCACAGTTGCTGAGATCTGAAGCTCAAAAAATCAGTTTTGAAGGAGACATATCATGGAACTAGAGTACCTTTGCAAATAGATTAGTGAGTTTTCATTAAAAAGTCCTCAATGCCACATGCATTTAGACATAGCACCTCAATATCCTAATGTAGCAAACTGCAACTAATAGACTAGCTTTCCATTTCTGAGAGAATCAAACACACTGAACCCTTGCTGAACAAGGCCTTAGAAACTCTCAATCCTCAAGCGTCCAATCTAGGATACAACCAAATGGGCCTTCCACAGCTGCAGTCTTCAACAATGCAGTCTGTAAGGACCCACTTCAATCCACATCTTAAGAAAGCAGAACTCTTGGAAACGGTTTCTTCCAACAGGAACTTTTATTAAGAGAAATTGATAGCAGGCATGATAGACAGGATCTGAGGGATTCTCTTACAATTCAATTTTTTTTAAAAAACAAATTTTATTGGTTTTTTATTTCTTAGAACAAAGTGCTCGAGACACACCGTGGTGCTGGGGCAATCAAACATCCAACAATAAAGCCATATATGAATAACTCAAATCAATGCATTAAATATTCCCTCTCTATTTCCCTCAAATAGCATAATATATTTAAAATAATCC
>BFFQ01011256.1:0-26308 GCA_003402635.1 Protobothrops flavoviridis | reverse complement strand
AGAGGGAGAGAAAGAGAGGGAGAGAGAAATAGGGGGAGAGAGGGAGAGAGAGAAAGAGAGGGAGAGAGAAAGAAAGAGGGAGAGATTAAATTAGTAACATGATTGTTAAGTGAATCTGGTTTCCCCCATTAACGTTGCTTGTCAGAAGGTTGCAAAAGGCGATCACATGATCCTGGAACAATGTGACCATCATAAATATGAATCAGTTGCCAAGCATCGAAATGTAAATCACATGACCCTGGGGATGTGAGTGGTCATAAGTGTGAAAAATGGTCATAAGTTACTTTTTTCAGTGCTGTTGTAACTTTGAACAGTCACTAAGCAAACTGTTTTAAGTCAAGGACTACCTGTACTTTATCACTTTTTTCCATTTTTTTGGGTCATCAAGTTTTTGACACCTCGCTAGGTGACTGGTGGTACTCGAATGTTGCCATATTCTAAAAGTGGTACAATCGGTGAAAAGGTTGAAAAGCCCTGCACTAATGGACCAATTATTTCCTTCACTTTTTTCTTGTTTTTTACATGTTGAAAGAAGCATTTTTTGTTATTTTTGACTTTGGTCGCAAGCCTTAGTTCATTTTGAGCCTTAGCTTTCCTCACTTCATCTTTGCAGGCTCGGGCTATTTGCTGATATTCTGACTTAGTATATGGATTTGTATACTTCTCATTCATGCCATTTTCACACAGGTTAATTCTTCAACCCATTTAAACCCATTTCACATGAATTTCCAAAAATTTGCAATTTTGCCCCAAACACGTCAATTTTGTATGCTTATTATATTTGTATGCATATTATATAATTTAATGTGCATTTTGCCTTAAAATATGATGTTCAACTTTTTTATATTTTTATTTTATTATAAACTTTTTGCCTTATAATATGCTGTGCACTTCTTTTATCTGTGTGGTGCCATATGCAATATATGTCATTTATACAGCAATGAATGTATTATAAATTTAGTCAAAGCTTGAAGTGGAAGGTTGTAAATTTGTAAAATTCAAATGAGATTGCTGGCCTTCAAAATTCATCTGAAACAGAGTTGTCAAGCATTCCTAATTTAGAAAGCTGGAAAATTATAAGCACAGAAGGGTTAAGCAGCCATTCTATCTGTCTCCAGGCGGATGTACTTATGCGGACCAGTCACACATGTGTAGAGAGCAGCTACTGTGTAGAAAGCAGTGTAGACCCATTTTAGCCTCCCACTAGTCGTCCTCTCTTAGCCACCTGATTTGGTGCTCTTGGACACCATCATCTTCTTTCCACCCCTTCAGTTCCGTCTCCGTTTAGCGCTGAAGTGGCGCCCTCTTTAAATTAGGTGCCCAGGCAGCCGCAGCTCCTGCCCTGAAGCCAAGATGGACGCAACCATTGGCAAGCAGGGAAAGGAAGTCGCTGAGAGCAGCTCCTCCCACGTGAAATGTGCAGAAGCAAAATGGACAAGTGATTGGAGCTGCTGTCTCTTCAATCCTCGATCATGAGCAAAAAGAATCAAGTTTCATATGTGAAGCCGGCCGAACCCGCTTTCCTGAGTCGTTTCAAAGAGCGAATTGGCTATTGGGAGGGGCCCACTGTGGATACCAAGGTAACAGCATCAAACTCCCCCTCCTCTTTTTCCGTTCCTTTGACCCGTCCTTTCCTTAAAATCCATCCCCAGATCCTTCGTTCAGCAAGAGGTGGAAAGTGGTAGCCGCCCCACCTATTCCCCACCAGGGCTGCGAGAGAGGGCTGGCAAGACTGGTGTCTGAATTTTCTGAGTCGGGACCACACCTGAAATACTGCATCCAATTTTGGTCATCACACTACAAAAAAGATGTTGAGACTTAATTGCAGAATTTGGGTTTGGCTAGTCTAGAGAAAAGAAGGACTTGTGGGAGACATGATAGCAGTATTCCAGTATTTGATGGGCTGCCACAGAAGAGAGGGTCAATTTATTTTCCAAAGCAAGGAAAATTCCATTTCCAACAACATATCTTTGTGAAACAGGGTTTTCCAGCTTGTTGGTTATCAAGTCTAAATACAGAAGTAGCCTTGTTGTGGAAGATGATCTTCGTTGTGCTCTTGAAAAGACTGCCCTGAGAATTTCTGATCTGGTGAGAAAGAAGCAATCTCAACCTTTGCACTGACGTTGGCTTTTTACGCATACTGTCGCAAAATGTAGCAATATAGTTTATTGTTGTTATATTAAGACTGTTACCCATGCTACACCATGCTTCAAGACAAAATTTCATTTATTTGTAATTAGAAAAAAATATTTCACAATATATAATTACATATAATGCTTTAATTATGTTCAATTTGTAACAATGAAAATACATGCTGCATATCAGATATTTACATTACGATTCATAACAGTAGCAAAATTATAGTTATGAAGTAGCAACGAAAATAATTTTATGGTTGGGGGTCACCACAACATGAGGAACTGTATTAAAGGGTTGCGGTATTAGGAAGGTTGAGAACCACTGCCTTAGACAAAGCTAGGAAAGCATACAAAGCACAAGCAGATAAAAAAAGAGTTGGACCCATACCATTCATTGTAGGAGAAATGATATATTTCTGTAGAAAATACCTAAAATTCCTACAAACTTGTAAAAAACTTGGACCAAAATATATAGGACCTTTTCCAATTAAAAGAATCATAAATCCAATAACAGTAGAATTAGAATTACCCAAAAATCTCAGGCAAATACACCCAATCTTTCACTGAAGTTTACTTAAAAGAGAACAACAGTCATCCTTATGGCCAAAAATCCCACCACCACCACCTCCAATCATAGTGGAAGGAGAACAACACTTTAAAATAAAGGAAATCCTATACTCTAGGAGATATCATGGGACAACTCAATACCTAGTAGTATGGAAACATCTCCCCTCCTCACAAAATGAGTGGGTCCATAAACGTCATGTAAGAGCCCCAAAACTGTTAAAGAAGTTTCATACAGAATATCCTAACAAGCCAGACTAACTTTTATACCCATTTTGTTTTCTCTACAGGTGGATCTCTCTTATTTTTAAGGGGGGCAGGATGTCAGCATCCAGTTATATTTCCTTTCTATCTATCTCTGATCTAAAACCAATTCTTACCCTTTCCTGGGTCCTGCCATACTCCCAAGGGTGAGGGTTTTTTATTACTTTCACTTCCTCTATTCACTACAAAGTAACCTTTTGTTTATTCACCTCTGCTAACCATTACAATGTAACCATTTGCCTTTTATCCTATGCAGCTCTGAACTTTTCCTCCTTACTAAGCAACTAGGACAGGGGGTGGGATTGAAAAGATACAGCCTCCCAAATCTGGTTTATTTATCCATCATTAAGTGAGGAGCTGTTGCATGATCATGTACAACGGAACTGGATTGATGTTATCTTTCCTGGATTTAACACCTAGAAATCTGCCGGTCTGAATCGCCCAGAAGAATTGCGGGATGGGGATTGCTTAGGGACACTTAAAAACATTGATTTGTGAGGGAATCCCTCAGATCCTGTTTATCATGCCTACTATCAATTTTTCTTAATAAAAGTTCCTGTTGGAAGAAACCATTTCCAAGAGTTCTCTTTCTTAAGATGTGGATTGAAGTGGTTCCTTACAGAACACATACATGACACACACCTAAACATACTATATACAACATATACATACTATATACAACATATGTATAGATCTACACCCCTACATATACATAACATATGAATATTAAACACTGTCCATCTTGAATATATAACAGAAGGAGGAAGCTTGAGAGTTCACATGGGTTATACTGTATGGAACGAAACTGTGGCTGAATCTGAATGTTCTGCTTCGGATACCACGGAGTCTTCTCCGAGAAGGTAACAAGGAAAACAGTTTGTGAAGAGGATGGACCCTGCTCAAGCAATGCTTCTGTCCTATGTCCTGGATGGGAGGGAGGGAACTGCCAATGATCTTTTCAGCCATCCGCACCACTCTGTGCACCATCTTCCTGTCTGAAGCAGTGATGCTTCCAAACCAGACTGTGATGCTGTATGACAGGATGCTCTCGATCATCTGTAGAAAGTAGTAAGGATAGGGGAAGGAAGATATGCTTTTCTCATGCAACACAGAAACTGAGGAGCTGCTGTGCCCGCTTCACAAGTGTCTCGCTGTTGAGAGACCAAGCCAGCCTACTTGTTAACTTCACGCCCAGGAATTTGATGCTAGTAACCATTTCCACAGGTGAATCATTAATGCACAGAGAAGTGTGGCTGTGCCTGCCTTTTCTGAAATCGACTGTAGAACTGCAGAACTGCAGGAAAAAAAATTGCTACCAGCCTGCTTTTCATTGAGAACCTGTATATTGCATGAGCAAGAAAGAGGGCTGTGAAAATATCTAACAGACCCCTCACATCCTGGACATAAACTATTTCAACTTCTTCCTTCAAGACGACAATATAAGGCATTGCACACCAGAACAACTAGACATAGGGACAGTTTTTTCCCCCATGCCATCACGCTACTTAACAACTAATTCTTACAACATTGTCAAAATACTTAGCAAAGCTTTATTACTATTATTCTCCTCATCTTTCATATTACGTATCCTTATCTTCTTATGATTATAAGTTTGTTGCTTGTATTTTACAATTTATATTGTTTTAGTATCTTAGTATGGTTTATGTTGTTTTTTGCTTAGTTAGTACTCTATGACTATCACTAAGTGTTGCATCTTATGATTTATGATGAAGTGTTGTATTTTATGATTTATGAGGAATGTATTTTTATGTTATTTATGGTCATGATTTATCACTATTACCTGTATGTACACTGAATGTTTATGTACTGGAGACAAATTCCTTGTGTGTCCAACCAAACTTGGCCAATAAAGAATTCTATTCTAAATTATGAATTTAAAAAAATGATCATGGGAAGGAATAATATGTTTATTTCAGGGAATGGTGGGATTCACTAAAATTTTTATCTTACTTTAAGTGTATGAAATGGCTAGTGTCTTTTTTTTCCTTTTTATTTTTTTTTAATTAAAAATAAACAGACCCTATAAAGCTAAAAGGGACAGAATTTATAGTCTTGTTTTCATTTTACTGCAGATTAAAATAGCGTCTTATAAAAAAAAAGTCACCAACCTTGTCATTTCCACAAATGGCTTTAAAAAGCTCATAGCAGAAAAATACAGTTTCCGTCTCAATTTTCAATTAAAATCCTTGAAAAGTTTCACTTCTAACACAGTCTAATTTGGGGTTAAGATCATATGAATGTGCTGGACCAGTATAACTCTGGCCAGAGCATATATTAGCTTAGGATGTGTATGTTAGAAAAGTTTGGCATTTAAAGGGTAAGTGCTGTCTCCTTAAGAGATGGCTTATGGGTAATGTAGTTCTAGCTGTTAGTTAATGTTATGTGGGAGGAGTTTCAAAGTGTATGACTGTACTTCCTGGCTTTGTGTCTCTTGTATTTTCTGTGCGGCTCCGTGCCAACATGTGATTCTACACAGGATGGAAGAATTCACTATTTCTTTACCTATGGGGATAAACAATATCCTAATGATTCAGATGTATCTTCTGCAAAGTAAATCTCTGCTAAGGATTCCTGAAAATAAATATTGTTTTAAAATCATCCTCATTGAGTTTATGCTGTCCGGACCAAAACTACAAGGCATCTTAGTTCATGGTTCTGGAATAGTAAAGAAATATTGACTAATTTCTCTATTCCTTGCTTAACTAGTAAAAAAGAGATGAATTGTGCTCCATGCATCTGCTGGCAGGCAAAGTAAAGGACTGTAAATATTCTTTATGTTTGTTCTAAGAATACCAGTTTGCTACTGATTCTGTTGCCAGTCAACATTTTAAAGTAAAGAATTATTGTGTGCTTCTCCCTCGCTGAGTAAAAGCAGTATTTTCTGTCTGCTAACCAACGTTGCAAAGTAAAGGGAAAAGCTTAATGTCCGTGTTGCTAAAATCAATGAAGAGTTGTGTGTGCATCTTAGCTAACTGCTTTGAAGAGGAAACCTTTGTAATTAACTCTTCACATGACTTTTAACCGACTGTCTGCTAACAGCGTTTGCAAAGAACCACCAAAACCCCTCCCCTATTGTGGCACTTCACACAGAAAAGAAAGAAAGCACCATCTCCGAGAGGCCCCGTTTCGGGAGGGTAATAAAAAGGCAATAAAACCATTAGTAACTAGGCAATTGGTGTGTAAAAGACTAAATTCTAGCCCAGACGGCTCCCTCCCTTGGAATTAAAGGAATTTGTTTCAAGACAAACCCAATGCAGTACCCCCCTCTGGTGGCCAAACTGCAAACTACAAGCCTGAATTCCACTTATTAGCATTTTCAGGCTGAGATAAGCTGTTCATAAGTAGAGGAGACCTACTCAGTACAAGGAGAAACAAGCAGCAAATTAACCTTGCTTATTATCACAAGTCTTAATGCCTAGGTGGAATCTAACTGGAAGCCAGTCAGTGCTTCAGTGGACTCCAGGTAGGCTAACAACGTGGTTCTAAGAAGACAGAATTTGGCTGGCTTTTCTCAAAGCAATATCTAGGAACAATGCTGAGTAGTAGCAACTTGAAACAGCAGACTTGCCTTCACCCATGCAGCAAGTGTCACCTGATAGCAGGGGAGAGAATCTCCCTGATAAGATTACTCAGATAGGGCACCCTGGTGGTGAAAGAGTGAGCTTCACCTGAAGCAATCACTCAAGCAAGCAGTGACCCCTAGTGGGCAAAGGGTAAATTTTGCTGAAGCACCCACGCATGCAAGAGAGCACCCCCAGTGGTGCCTCCACCCACAGACAGCACCCCGGTGGCTGATCTGCAAACAGTGACCCCGAGTGGTCAAAGAGCGAAGTTCACTGAATTCGCTTCAAAATAGCTAGGAAGTTTACTGAGCCTGTCCTAGCAATGGCGGAATATCTCCTTGATTTAGAAGACTGGGTTCAACCAACCAGCCTAGATGAGCCACCCCAACCAGCCAGCCAAGGAGAAATGCTGCAACCAGCTAACCTTGACCTGTGCACAGAGGCTGATGTCCAAGCTTCAGTGAAGCCAAAGACATCCCAGATACCCTATGACATGAGGCAACAAAGAAAGCCTACTGAAGCTTTGTGGTCGAACCTGTTGGAGAAATGGGACACTGTCCACAATCGCCATGAAAGGCACTGGGAGAAATTACAGAAACACTACCAAGTGCCTAAGGAGGAGCTCTCCCCCAAATGTGCACTCTCATTGGAAGACAATAGGGAAGAGGTTTTCTGGCAATGGATTGACTCCGAATGCCATCTCGAAAGGATCCAGTCACAATTAGGTGACCCAACACTTGATAGCATGATGCAAAGCCTCAAGCTAAAAAACAAGGAACGTAAAAAGTTTCTGGAGAGTATAGACCACTTCCCGGAAACCGAGCCTTACCCGGAAGACATACCAGTCGAGAGGCCGAGTCCAAAGTTTCCCGTCATTCGCATGCACCATCCAAGTGATCACATGTGGCCCCCTCTCACGCCTCTGAAAAACCTTCACTCTTTCGCCATACCTCACCATGATCCCAGGCGCATTCCAGGGTGTCACACCAATCTCATGTTACAGGTGCCTCCCACCATTCAAAAGCATCTTCTCATCATAGCCAAGTGTCCCGAGTTTCAAGGGCAGAGATCTTGGCCATCCGAGCTGTAGAAGCAAACATCGAAGCTGAAGCACCCAATGCAGTCTTTTGTGTGTTAGAAGCGGAGCAGCAAAAAAAGAAAGAATTGGCGATGATAGAGGCTGAAACAGCTCAAATGGAGGCCAAACGAAAGGCTGAAGCAGTGCAAAGGGAGGCTGAAGCAGCTCAAATGGAGGCCAGATGAAAGGCTGCTCAAGACGAGCTTGAGCTTATACAGAGCCAATGAGAAGTGGCACATAAAGCAGCGAGAGCGAAAGCCCTTCAGAAAACACTCCAACGCGCCACCTTCTCGTGCAATTTGGAACGACTGGAGATTGAAGACCAGCATAGCCGTGTGCAGGCCTATTTTGATAACCAGTGTGCATCTCAACATGGGCAGGTGAGAGCACCGTGGCTACCCACAAGTTCCCCAAGACCAAGTAGACAAGAAGAAGAATCTCAATGACCAGATGTGCCGATCAGCCAGAATCAACGTCGCACCATCTGGATCACGAGATCTTCCCTCCGGAGCTACACCATTGACCCCAACGAACCAAATCACAGATGGTAACTGGATAAGTCCATCTGCAATGGTGACAGCTCCACAGCAAAAAGTGCAGTTGCTACAGGACAAGATTGCCAGAGCTCAGACCAGAATAGAGTCTATACCGAGTCAACAGGAAACAGCATCCCGAGGAACCACCCCCAGACCTGACCACAGAGGAGAATCTCGACCACCAGTCATGCCAACTGGCCAGGGAGCTGGCAACGCACAGTCTGAGTGACAAGACCCCTCCCCCCAACAAGCAAGAATACAAGAGGTCAGTCCTCTTCAGCTCAATGTAAAGGCAGAGGAATTCAAGCCAGACCTTCAAGGTCACAGACAGTCTGTGCCACTGGAAATTATCCCCAACAAGAAGTATTCTGAAGAAAAATGCCAGCTGTCTGTGCCACATTTCCCTACGCTTGGAAACAATGCCTATGAGGATCAACAAGAAGCCACTGATCATGCTCCTGATGACCTCAACACTGTACCAACCCAGCCTGACAGCAAACCTGGCACAACACCATCAGATCCTCCAAAACCCTGGGGAAGAAAGTTGGACTTAGGAGAGTACAAGGTTGGCTTCAAATGCTGTGAGTCTCTGGAACACGCGGCCAAAGCTGGCAAAGCTGAGGGGAAGTGTCACCCGAGCAAGAGTGACAAGCACCTGGGAGCCCTGCATCCAGATTCTGAACAGCTACAACAAGCAGCTTCTACTCCTCCTTCAACCAAGGAGCCCCAGCACAGCTCCAAAGAGCGCCCAGAAGCGCCCGCCAAGGTCAACTGCACATTAGTGTGTAACGACCCACCATTCCCCAGTGAACCCCCAAGCAAAGAAATGTGATCTGTCCCACAGAGCATGGCGGGGAGGAAAGCCACTGGGCTCTGCATCCAGCCATTCGATGGGAGTTCACAGTTCCTAAATCCTGAAGCCAAAAGCTTGGCTCTGTTGAGATTAAACGCCCCTGTCACCTTTGCCTACCACGGAATGGTCAGAGGCCCAACAAGCTCCTCAACTGCCTTTGAGATGGAACTGAATGGGTCATCCCAGAAATGGTCTGTGTTGACCAACTGCAAACTCCAACCTAGGTGAATATCTCAACAACCTCCATTCTCACTAATGGAAGAGCACCTCACCTAACACCACGCCAAGAACACTTCACACTTGTGACAACCAAACCTATTTTGGAAGCAACAGTGTTCCAGACCAGTAAGAATTACAATGACTTAGCCTTGTCCATAGAGGACAAACAATCTCTGCGGCGATGCACGTATGTCCCGTTCTCCCAGAGCACCACACACTGGGATGGGCCGCGTCCGCCAGAACAGAAACAGGACTGGAAGTCATGGAGTACACTCCTACGTTGTCTCCAAAGCATACATGTGCAACGTATGTATATCTCCAGCTCACCTGCCACCATACAAAAGAAAGAATTGTATGCTTTCTCAGATGTGTCAATGAAGGTGATTGCAGCCATAGGATACATCAGAGTCTACAGCAGGGAGAGCCACATTTATGTTGTTTTCGTCACTGGAAAGGCTAAACTAACAACACAACAAGGCCACACCGTACCAAGGTTAGAACTCTGTGGTACCATAGTGGCCATAAAACTCACCAACCTGACAACGAAAATGATAGGCCTTGAGCTACAGTCCATCACCTTCCACACAGACAGCAAGGTGGTGTCAAGCTACATCTTCAACCAAAGCAGATGCTTCTACATCTATGTAGAGTAGAAAAGATTGAAACATCTTCAAGCCCTGAACACTGGCAACAGGTGCCAACAGATAAGAACCTTGTGGACCAAGCTAAGCGGTCTACCCTTGTGTCACAGTTGACAGAATTGACCTGGCTAAAAGGTCCTGAGTTCTTGGCTTATTCAGACAGCATGATGCCACAGAGACCAAAACGCTATACGCTTCTAGCTCCAGATTAACATGCCAATGTTCAACCTCAGGCACCCAGTAGATTTCTCAGACAGGATGAGAAAACGACCATCCAGACCATCTGCTTGTCCTCAATGGGCAAAGAGACAGAAAACCCGCCTTCTAGCCAATTCCTAGAACCAGCTCGCTTCGAACGCTTCTCTAAATGGAGACCCCTGAGATTGGGCATAGTATTGATCATCCTGATCACTTGTCTTAGCATCCAAAGAACTAACTTTGTAGTAGCCTGCAAGGACTTACAGACTAGTGAAGGTATTTGTCATGACCCAGTGATTGACAAATGCCTGAAAGCCAAAAATTACCCTCCCCATGCATCCCACATGGGAGATGCGTGGAAGCACATGATTGGCGTACCCCGCAAAATCATGGACTCTATGTCGACAAAGACACCCACGCCCATACATGAGGTCCTCACTACCCTCATGACGAAAGTAGCAGCCATCCTCAATGCTCCACCGGTGGTTCCAGCTCCTTCGGTTCCTGAGTATCCTGTGGTTCCAGCTTCTTCTGTTCCTGAGTATCGTGTGGATCCAGGTTCCTTTGTTTATCCTGTGGTTCCGGATTCCTTTGTTCCTGAGAATTTTTGGGTTCCAGTTTTTCTGATCCAGAAGTTCCTTTGGTTCCAGTTTTTCCTACAGGAAGGAGACCTTGTCTTGCTGAGAGACAAGGGTGCATACCAGAACTATTGGCCCATGGGACTTGTGCATCGGGCCCCACCCAGTTCTGATGGACTAGTTCGCCAAGTTGAGGTCCAGATTGTGACTCAAAGACTCTCGTTAAAAGGCTTTGCACCAGACTGATCACCGACTTGGTCCCGCTGCTGATGAAGACCGAACTGGAAGATTGATCCTCAAACTATGTATATGTTTACCTCATGATTGCATTGTTTGATGTAACACCTTGTTTATCTCTGTTATAGTTGTGCATGTCTTGTATTTACCTTATAGTTATGCATGATTTGATACCATGTTTTTGCCTATTTTAGTTAATAGTCAGTTAGTAATGAGAATTGCAGGCTTTTTGCTTATTCTAGTTAGTTAGTAGTGGAAATTTATATTTCCCAGCGGGGAGTGTGCTGGAGGAGTATAACTCTGCGAGAGCATATATTAGCTTAAGATCTGTATGTTAGAATGTTTGGCATTTAAAGGGTAAGCGCTGTCTCCTTAAGAGATGGCTTATGTGTAATGTAGTTCTAGCTGTTAATTAATATTATGTGGGAGGAGTTTCAAAGTTTATGACTGTACTTCCTGGCTTTGTGCCTCTTGTATTCTCTGAGCGGCTCCGTGCCAACATGTGATTCTACACATGTTGGTTATCAAGTTTTTGACACCTTGCTATGCGACTGGTGGTACTCGGATATTGCTGTATGCTAAAAGTGGTACAATGAGTGAAAAGGTTGAAAAGCCCTGCTCTAAAGTACATACCAGGAGGAAAAAACTTCCTAGCTGATGCGCTATCCCAGTTACCCCAATACAAAAGCGAACGGGAGGAGGTTAACAAGGCAATTATCCCCAATTCACAAACTGCCACTCAACTTACGCCTCGCAGGGTCCCCAATCCTGATGACCCTGGGGTAAAGAAAATAAAACAAGAGCTCCTCACCGATCAATGGTTCGAAGATAATCAAACCTCCCTAACGTGCAGGGATGGCTTGGCTTACAAAGGGGGATACTATATTTGCCCGAAGCCCTCCATCTTAATGCTCTTAAACACAGCCATGATGTAAAACAGGCTGGACACTTTGGATATTTGAAAACCTACACCTCACCCACCGGCAATCTTGGTGGCCGGGGCTGAAACGGGATGTGGAAAACTATGTAAAAAGTTGTACTGTATGTGCCACAATGAAAAGAATCCCAGGGAAAACCCTTCTCAACCATGGGAAGAAATAGCTATGGACTTTATAATAGACCTACCTGAAAGTAGAGGAAATCTGGACTGTGATAGACCTGTTCTCGAAGCAGGCTCATTTCATCACCTGCAAAGGACTCCCATCTGCCCAACGACTGACCAAATTGTTCCTGAAACATATCTACCAGCTGCATGGCGCCCCTAAGCAAATAATTTCGGACAGGGGGGTGCAGTTCACAGCCAAGTTTTGGAGGAGTTTTCTTAAATTAATTGGATCATCTCAAGGTTTATCATCTGCTTTTCATCTGGCCACCAATGGGGCTGCAGAATCCACTAAAAAAATGGTGGAGCAATATCTTAGATGCTACGTTTCTTACCAACAGATGAACTGGACTGACCTCCTCCCTTTCGCAGAGGTGGAACGTTGACAATATCCTAATGATTCAGATGTATCTTCTGCAAAGTAAGTCTCTGCTAAGGATTCCTGGAAATAAATATTGTTTTAAAATCATCCTCATTGAGTTTATGCTGTCCAGACCAAAACTGCAAGGCATCTTAGTTCATGGTTCCGGAATAATGAATATCCTTAACATTTCCACCAGCCTTGCTGGTATGAATTGTGCTAAGTAAACAGAAATGGTATGAAATAGTTTTAAATACATTGGAGTTGACATTCATTTAACTCAATTTCTATCCCTTGGAGTGGCAATCCAAATGTTTAAGCAAAAGTATTTTTTATTTCTGGCTGGATATCTCACAGACTGAACATGGACCATATTCAAGCAAAAAAGAGACTGGGGGCGGGGGAAGGAGAGTTAGTTATTTTAGCACAAAACTACGTTTATAAGTGAATGAGAATTTCATTCAGCTCATTAGAGACAAAGCAAAGCTGCATTTTCTGCTTGCCCAACCAACAGTATGGGCCACCCACCATATCTTGAGGGCAAGAATAGATGTTGTACACCACTTACTCCCAGCCCATTGGAAATACATTGCCTGCCCATATTTGTAGTTTAGCTTATAAAGCACTCTTTCTGATCTCATGCCTTTTTAAGCTATTCTAGGAGGTTAACATACTTCATTTCTAGTTACATCCCGCTTTAGCACCACAAACCTCCCCTGGAGCAGCTGTTGGTTCCTTGTACATGCTTTCAATTTTTGGTCACTGTGCTGCTTCATATGTTCTTGGTGTTCAATAACTTTTTTTTATTATTCTAGTTGATCCAGTAATCGCTCATAAAAATTCCTGGACACCCATATTTTCTCCACATCTTCTGTTGGCACAGCTGCATTACACCCTTACATTTCCCAGAGGACATCCTTTTGGTTTCTGTCCAGATGGGTGAAATGATAATAATGGTCTCTGGACCCATTATATTGTAGTGTTTCCTTTATTTATTTATTTTTTAAAAGCTTAAATAAATTGTAATCTGGGCAAGTGGGATCAAAGATAAAAAAAATTCAGCTAAATGGATTTGTTATTGTTGTCGTTTTATTTTCATTTGTCTTCAGAAACCTATGGGAGCCAAATGGGGGCAAACAAAGTTGTCAACATTCATAATTTTCTTTATTACGTAAATATAAAAACTGGGTTTTGAAATATATTTGAAAAATAGAAATTAATAGATGCATATATCCTGTCCTGCCTGGGACAAAACTGTGCCCAATATAGGAAAAAATAAAATTCAGGGATCAAGGTAGTTACAGGCCAAAGACTGTGGGGCAAAGACCAAGAAATTGAGGGATGTCAAACAGCTATTGTTCCAGTTATGAGGAATTGAACCCTTTAAGACTCAGAGTCCTTTTCATGATCAGTTATTATCCACTGGAGATTGATGGGAGTATTTTATAATGAAAAGACTGTTACAGATGAATAGCCTATTATCTGATCATTAACTAAGCCTCTGCATTTTGTCCTCTATGGCTTCTACCATGTTTCCCCGAAAATAAGACCCGGTCTTATATTTTTTTTGCCTCCAAAAGAGGAATTAGGTCTTATTTTGGAGGGATGTCTAATTTTTTCTACTGTCTTGCCTCGCGGTGGTGGCACCAACAGCCCCATCCAATAGGAGCCCGTGTGTGGCCGCTGATGGCCCACTTCTTCTGCAGCTGCATGCATTGGCCCCAGCTTCCGTTTTGCTGGCAGAGGCCTTCAGGAAATTATAGTCCTTCAAATAAGGTCCCAAGTCATGTAGAGGTTTGAAGGTGACAACTAGCACCTTGAATTGGTTCCAGAATGAAATCATCAGCCAATGTAGTTCCTACACGAGACATGACACATGTGCAAATCTAGGCCTGCACAAAACCAGGCAGGCTGCTGCATTTTGCACCAAATGAAGCTTTCAGGTACTTTTCAAAGCCCCATTTAGAGTTCATTGCAGTAGTGAAGATAGGAGATGACTAGGACATAGGTTACTGTGAGCAGGGCTTGTTAGTCCAGGATGCACAACCTGTAGTTGCACAAAAGGTCTCCTGGCCATGGCTGCCATCTGCTCCTCAAGTTGTGAGTCCACAAAGAGTCCCATATCACTCACTGGGTCTGTCTGGGCCAGTGCAACCCAATCCAAAACCAGAGATAACAATTCTCCCAAATACAGAGTGATTTTGTCTTGCCAGGGTTCAGTTTCAGCTTGTTGCTCCTCATTCAGCCCTTAACTGTGAGAGGGAGGTCTAGCAGGTAAGCAACAAAGTTATCAAATATTATTAGGTTCTTTGAAAGCTGTGCTTCATTAACAATGGAAAGTAGAGAATAAATGAGAGGTATTCTAAGCAAGAATTTGAGGATTCCCAAATGTTTGGACCTGAAAATAAATGAAACTTGCAAACAGAAACAGGCACTTTCCAAGATTTATGTTTAAAAATAAATTAGGAAATGTCATCCTAGGGGGGTCCCTATTTCAGCCCATTTCATTTAGTCTTATATTTATTTTTTTTAATGTCAAATTCTTTCTGCCAGTTTATGAATACCATTGCATATTTTGGTAACTGTAAAAACCAACCAAATATAACTTTCCTGTTTGCATGATACTCTTCCCAGCATGCAGCAAATCATGTTACTGTATGTCTGCTTGCCAAACTGTTGTTAAAATGAGGTGCTTGATAGAGAAAAAAGGAAAAGAATCTGAAATCCTAATTGTGTCCCATTGTCATGGTTGACTAGACAGAATACAAATTGAGATTTTAAGGGCTAATCACTTAAAATGCTCTGCCTTGAGGGAGAATCTCAGGATTAATCTATATCTTAGTTTAATTAGTTCCCAGTGACCATTTTCCTTTTAATTATACTAGTGCAATTACATAAAATCCCAATATGGATCAAGTGTACTATACAATGACCTACTTCTTCCAGCTGTTTCACAGAAAAATCATCTTCTTGAACTTCCTTGACAGTATAGGACAGTGATGGTGAACCTTTTAGAGACCGAGTGCCCCAAAACCGCCCCCACCCCACCCTGCCCCTGTCCGCCCACAGGGCTACCTACCACCTCCACGGCCCACCACAACTGATCGCCCAGGCGGCCCAGCAGCGCCATGGTGGCCATGCCCTCCGACTGCACCCCACATCATCATTTGCAAGCGATGGGGTGCAAGGGTAGAGTCTTGTCCTCACTGCCCAGCTGCCATGTCCTTGGCTCCACTGCTCTGCATGGGCTGCACCCAGGGGTGACTCTCCTTCAGGGGGCTGCTGGTGAGGAGGGAGCCACGAGGGGAGGTGGGGCTAGGGCGATGGTGCGCGTGCCATAGGTTTGCCATCACTGGTATAGGATTAAAAGGTCCAGTGATATGCTTATTTCTGTCACATGTGGAGGGCAGTTCCCAGAAGAAAACTAGTATGAAAAAGACTTCTGGGTTTTTTTTTAATCTTGTTCTTAGTGTGCTTGAGAATTTATTTAGAATTCCTCTTGGCAGTTTTTGAGCTTAATGTAATGCTAGAAGAGGGAATGTTCAACTTCTTTTGTTATAGAGGTTTCCTTCGTTCTGAAGGCTGTTTGCTGTTATTTCTCAACCAGAAAAGCATGCCTCTGGTTTTTAATTGAGGATTTAGAAGTCAGTGACGCAACAGACCATATAGCAATGTATTGTTAAGGTGACCAACTTTTTTACAATGAAAAGGAGGACACAAATAAATTGAAGAAAAAAATCGTAAATAAAAGAAACATTTTATTCATTGCAACAATAATACAGAATACACTATAATATGATAAATGCATAATAAAAAACTTTTGAAACAATAACATTTTATATTGTAATTATGCTTACATGCCATGCCCCCTCCCACAGCCGCCCCGTCAGCACTGCTGTCCCACCATGTAGAGCGGGTCCTGCAGCTCCCAAAGCACCAGCTGTGCCAGCTCCGGCTCCGGCCCCGGGGGGCAGCCCACCATCGTCAGCACTCCTCGCCTGCAGCCGCCCCGCCAGCACCACCACCCACCCGGCGCAGCCCCATGTAGAGCAGGCCCCGTGGCTCCCACAGCACGGGGGGCAGCTGGCCACCGCCGCCCCTCACACCCCTGCCCGCAGCAGCCCCGCCACCCCTGCCTCTTGCGCCCACAGCCATTATTGCCCTAGCAGGGCCGAAGATCAAGAGAAAGTTACCATGGCGTCACCGCTCCAGTCTCCTCCAGATATCTTCGGGACTAACTAGGAGATGGTGTAGTTGGGTAGCAGGGAGGGGTGCAAAGTTCCTGCCAATTCACCTTCGCTGCAGACAATTTACATGTGCAAAGTTAGCTGCCCAGGTGTTTTGGTGCGCTCAGCAGCAATTCCTATTGGCTTTCGAAAGCCAATAGGGGGACTAGCACAGCTCATGCAAAAGTTTTAAAAAAAAACTGTTAAGTCCTTGTCTTAGTGGCGAAAGAAAGGCAAACATACTGTCAGCAACAAGTTCTTTATTCTCCTTCTGATTGCTCCGTCACTCAGAGGCTCGCAGGCCTCTCTCCTCCTTTTCAATGGCCAGGTTTCCCGGGTAAAAAAGATACAAGGAAATGGCACGCTTTGCACCCCGCACATGCGCGCAGGCTGGCGCCGCTTTGTCTGGTCCCAGGCAGCTTTGCAACAGCCCGTTACCATGACAACATCCCGAGCCTGCTACTGCAGTCTCAGGACACAACACTCCTTCACCCCCGGATGAAACTGCCCCAACATACATACATATACATATAACTGCGACCTTCTAGAGGGAACGTGGTACTCCGTTCATCCATGGTGTATGAACTGTGGAGGTATTACCTAATAACACCTTTATGGTATCATGCTATCGTTTTGGAATAACTACCAACACCCCCATTACTAGAAGGTTGACAACAACCTTACAAACTCCTTCAGATATTGTGGAGGTTGTTTACTTCGTTGCGACCTCCTCGGACCCTGGGAACACCCTGGACTTCCCTGTGCACTTGATGTAGCGGGGCTGCCCCCTCTTGGTTGCCCTGGTGGTCCTGGTGACCTGGCTCCTGTCGCCTGGTCTGTTCGCTTGCCCACCGGGCTATGCAGACCAGGGCTTTGCTCCCTCGCGTTCCTGTATGATCTGCCTACTTCTAGGCTACTTGAACCCTCAGAACCCCACCCCCCATCTGGCAGGTCTGTGGTGTTCTCCAAGTCCACAATGGACCAATCTTGGGAACACAGTTTCTCACTCCCAAGCCCTGTAACAGGGTTATCTGGGGTCTCTGCGGTGCCCCAATACTCAATTGCCCCTTGATCTGTACCTGAAGTGCCAGAGTCAGGATTTGCCTCTCTGACTATTCCCCTTTGGACTGATTTCCTTCTGGAAGCAATTGCAGCAGTTGGCCAGTTCCCTTGACTACATGCCAGTTCTCTTGTATTGTTTGTGTTATGTGGATGCTCCCTGTTATTCTCCCTGTCTGGAGTGCTGTATTGGTCTTGTGAACTGTGTGGATACCACCTGAGTGACTGCCTGGCTGGAGTATGTAATGGTTGGTGCAATGTTCCTTGTTCCCATGAATCTCTGTTGGGCACACTTGCGGAACCCTTTGCTCTTGTTGATCCCCCTCCCCCCACCAGAGAAAACCCAGGAGTAGAAGAGGAAGAGTCCAGTCATGTACGCAGCTGGTCAATATGCCGCCGAAGAACGCGGCCCTCTTTCAAGGAAACCTCGTAAGACAATGGCCCAGTGACCTTGTAGACCACAGCAGGAATCCACAGATGGCCGGGACCGTAGTTCTGGGTCCAAACCGGAGCGCCCACTTGCAAACACTGTGGCGCCCTAGGCTGGGAAACCAGAGGTGCCAACCTGTCAAGTTTAGTTATCAGTCTGCGACCCCAGCGGAGTTCTGCAGGGCTTTTTCCAGTGGAGACAGAAGGTGTGGTGCGGTGTGCAAGAAGAAAATCTGCCAACCTGTGATGCCAGTCCCCGTAAGTCAGTTTCTTGAGGGCGTCCTTGGTGACGCGCACCATCCTCTCAGCCATACCATTGGTGGAAGGGTGGAAGGGGGCCGATGTCGCATGCCGGATCATGTTGGCCTGTAGGAAAGCCTGGAACTCCGAAGGCGTGAACTGTGGGCTGTTGTCTGAAACTAAAACATCTGGCAGGCCGTGAGCAGCAAAAATGCCTCGCAACACCTGGATGGTCCTGGCAGTAGTAGTGGAGGAGACAGGAACAACTTCCAGCCACTTAGAATTACTATCCACAAGGACCAAGAAGAATTGCCCCTGAAAGGGCCCAGCATAGTCTACATGTACTCGGGACCAAGGCAGATGTGTTTCCTCCCACCTGTGTACAGGGGCCTGAGGCATCTCCGGCCGTGAACGCTGGCACAAGTGACACCCATGCACATGGGCCTCTATATCCTTGTCTAGCCCTGGCCACCATAAATGGCTGCACGCAAGCGCCTTCATCCGGACAATGCCAGGATGGCCCTCATGGAGGGAAATCAAGATTCTAGATCTCTGTTCTGTCCCCGTCGGACACCCACACCCAAATAGCCAGCCGAGGGTTAAATAACTGCTCCACACTCCAATCCACAGATAAGAAAACTTGGCAGCAGCTCCGTAGCTGCCTGCCAAGACTTTTACTCAGAGAACAAAAAACAATACACACATTTAGAAATTAAGTCCACAGCAAACTACTTCGCCAGAGATTCAGCTTTGTCCGTCACAGAGTCCAAATGGCCACCACCTCCCTTTTATAGCCTGTGGGGTGTGGTCCAGTGACTCAGCTTAATCTCTGGCACGTCTCCTTTTCTGCTGCGCACGCTTGTCGCTCCTACGCTGGCGTGGATCCAGCCACAACTTATCTTCCTCACTATCCGAAACACCTGGCTCCTGGCCAATCTCAGAAACACCTGGCTCCTGGCCAATCTCAGAACCACCTGGCTCCTGGTCAATCTCTTCTCCGTCGGGAGACACCTGAGGCATTGCCAAAGAGGAGGGTCCTGGAGAGGGAGGCCTGGCCATCTCCTCTCCTTCATGTTCAGAGCCTTCTTCCTCCGATAAGAGGGGCTCACAAGACGGAGCCACAACAATCTCAACGAGGTAGGAATAACCACCCTGCTGCCCCAAAGCAGGCAACTCTTAAAGGTGGATAACTCATGCCTCTTGAGCCAGAAGCTTTGGAACTCAGTACCAGGGCTTCTGTCAGGCCATCCAGACAGAACCCAGGAAAGCACACGAGTAAACGTGATATCAGTGGCTGTTTCAGCAGCCACATCCCTTGCATTAAGGGGAGATTCAGGCAACTCCTGAATGGAAAGAAGATTGATGGCAGGAGTGGGGTCTGCTTCTACTGTTGGCAGAGGTAGTCTGCTTAGGCCGTCTGCATGACCCATCTCCTTACCAGGTTTGTGAATTAAGGAATAGTCATAAGCTGACAAAAAAATAGACCACCTCAGCATTCTAGGGGAAATAATATGGGGAGTTTGTTTACTGGTGGTAAACAACCCCAACAGTGGTTTATGGTCAGTGAAGACTGTAAAATGCCTGCCATATAAAAAATCATGGAATTTTTTAACCCCTGCTACTATGGCCAATGCTTCTCTGTCTATTTGAGCGTAATTGCGCTCAGCAGAAGACAAAGTCCTGGAGTAATAAGCAACAGGAACCTGAGTTCCATCAGCTTTCAAATGGCTGAGTACAGCTCCCACCCCATAAGGGGAAGCATCACAGGCAATGCATACAGGCAATTTTTCATTGAAGTGTGCAAGCACATCATGAGATGTTAGCAAGGCCTTGACCTCATTGAAACTCTGTTCGTGGACTTTGGTCCACTGCCAGGCTGCCTGCTTGTCTAAAAGCCTATGTAGAGGTTCAGCTACAGCAGCCTTGTGAGGTAGGAAAGCGTTGTAAAAGTTTAGAAGGCCTAAGAAAGCCTGCAGCTCACCCTTAGACTTAGGGCTAGGAGCCTGCTGTAAGGCCTTTAACTTTGAATCAGCAGGGTGAATGCCTTGGGCATCTATTCTAAATCCCAAAAAATCTGTAGAATTGACCCCTATTTTGCACTTGTTTTTCTTAAGTTTTAGGCCTGCTCTTCTGAAGCGAAGCAACACAGCCCTCAATCTCTCTGCTAAGTTCTGAATGGATTCTCCAGCAATGAGAACATCATCAAAATAGGGACAAACCCCAGGAATGCCCCTAAGTGTGCTTTCCATGATGCTTTGGAAAATGCCTGGTGCAACATTTACCCCAAATTGCAGTCTCTTGACCTTGAATGCACCCCTATGCATTACAATGGTCTGTGCCTCAGCAGCTGCTTTGTCAACAGGTAACTGTTGATAAGCCTGTGCCAAGTCAAGCTTTGCAAAAACACGCCCCCCCTTGAGGGAAGCCAAAATGTGGCTGACTACTGGTACGGGGTATGCATGCTGTTGTAGTGCTTTGTTAATAGTGCACTTGTAATCAGCACATATACGAATACCCCCATTAGCCTTAAGAGGCGTAACTATGGGTGTTTCCCATGGACTTGAATCCACAGGTTCTAAAATGCCCTGTTGGATCAATTTATCCAACTCAGCATCAATTTTTCCTTTTAATGCAAAGGGTACTCTTCTAGCTTTAACCCTAATAGGTGTGATGTTGGGGTCAAGTCGTAAGGAGACTGGAGGCCCCTTGTAGGATCCAAGCTGTGAACTAAACACATCTGCAAACTCCTCGCAGACTACTGCTAGGCTTAACGTTTGCAAACTATGCAAGCCAGTGACCTGAATTCCCAAGGCCTCAAACCAATCGAGTCCTATAAGACTCGTTCTGTCACCCCCAACAACCAACACATCCAATGGACCCTCAAAACTCTTGTGTTGTACAGTAAGGGTGGCCTCTCCCTTTACACACACCTTGGAGTTTTGGAAGTCTGTTAAGATTATGTTGGAAGGCCTAAGTTTAGCCTGAAACCCACTGCTATTGCAAATCTTCCTGAATGTATGAAAGGAAATGATTGAAAGAGCGGACCCAGTGTCCAGCTCCATAACTAAGGGAATTCCTTGCAGCCTCACCTTAAGGGACAATTTCTTTTTAAGAGGTTTGTGTGTGCCTGTTCTGCAAACATTCTGCGCGATGCGCAGAAGCCCACCCTGTTTTGCCTGGGGACCCTTCTTCTCGAAGTTGTGCACTTCTTCTCGAAGTTGTGCCTTCTTGTGGCCTAGACAAACGGCTGCTATGTGGCCTTGCCTTCCACACGGTCTGCAGATGGCTGAACGAAACCTGCAGTCGGCCCTCTTGTGGGGCCGCACCCGAAGCATTTAGGCCCAGCTGAAGCTTTGTCTTTGCTTCCTTTCTTCTTTCCATCTTTAGATGGGAAAAGATGATCCACCTCTTCTTCAGGATCTTCTTCCAGGCCTTCTTGGACTTCCTCGTGGTGCACAGGAACTTCTTCTGAGCTGTTCTTGATGGGCCGCATGTGTTTGACTGCCCCACCTGCTGCCTCTTCAGCTGTTACCTCTCTCAAAGCATCTTGGAACTATAGGTCTTTCCTTGCAAAGAGTTTTTGTTGCAGCCCTCTGTTCCTTAAACCGCATACAAAATGGTCTCTAAGTCTTTCTTCTAAATCTTTAAAGTCACAAGTTTTGGCTGCTCTTCTTAATGCTGCAATAAATTCCTTGGCTGATTCTCCTGCCCTCTGGTCCCTTTGTTCAAAGGTATGTCTCCATGCAATGACAGATATCTCTGGTTGGAAATGATCTTTCAATAAATTTTTTAAGTCTGTGTATGTTACAGACTCTAGAGGAGCAGGGGCTGCCAAGTTTTCTGCAATCTCAAACACATCCTGACCGCAGACACACAACAGGGTTGCAGCCTTCAAGCCATCTTCTCTAACTTGATTTACTCTGAAGTAAGTCTCTGCTCTAGCAACATAAGACTCCCATCTCTCTGGGCGAGCTATGTCGAATTCTGACAGCCTACCAATCTTTGCCATTCTTGCTTGCTATTCAGGAAGGGGTCTATCAGCCAGCTTACCTCCAGCGACGCTGTACTGGCAGGCCAGATGCTGAATTTAATGCCGTCTTCCTTCTTCAAGGACTCCTTTGGGTAAGTCTTACAATTTTCTTCTTTTAATTTGCAAGACGATCCCACCTTCGTCGCCAGTGTTAAGTCCTTGTCTTAGTGGCGAAAGAAAGGCAAACATACTGTCAGCAACAAGTTCTTTATTCTCCTTCTGATTGCTCCGTCACAACTCAGAGGCTCGCAGGCCTCTCTCCTCCTTTTCAATGGCCAGGTTTCCCGGGTAAAAAAGATACAAGGAAATGGCGCGCTTTGCACCCCGCACATGCGCGCAGGCTGGCGCCGCTTTGTCTGGTCCCGGGCAGCTTTGCAACAGCCCGTTACCATGACAACGTCCCGAGCCTGCTACTGCAGGCTCAGGACACAACAAAAACCATCAAAAAAAGGTGCTGGAACGCCGTTCTGAGTGTTCTATGAGAAAAAAAAAGCCCTGCAGATTAGTCTTCAAATATCGAAAAGGAGGACATGTAGGAGGACACTTTTTGAGGGAGGACAGAACTCACAAAAGGAGGACTGTCCTCCCTAAAGGAGGACGGTTGGTCACCTTAATATTGTGCATAAGATACATAAGATCTACATTCCTATTCTTTGGCTACTTGGATAAGACCCAAGGTAAGACCAAGACCATCACACCACCACCACAAGATTTCCAGTGAAATTCACTTCCCCTTTAGAATTTTGAAATCAATTCTGTTTCATCCAGTTCAATAAAAATATTTAAAAATATTGAATCTACATTTGTAGAACATAAGTAATTCACTTTGTAGCTTCTAATACAGAAAATGTCATGGCATTTTACCTTACCTTTTGTACAATTCATATTCATGAAACTCCTAAAAGTTTGGACTGGGTTATTGCTAACATGCCAGTAATATTCTCTTTTACTTCAGTTTTCTAAAATTGGGAAAGATATTAAAGTCAGTATATTAAATCAGTTATGAACTGCATGTGGTATACCAAAGACTTCTGGACATGAAAAAATACAGATGATCTGGCCACTGAATGAGAAACATATTGAACAGATCTTTTTCTCCTTAAATTTCTTATTTTATCTATTCCAAGGCATAAGTGAGAAATTGCCATGTTTCTCCCCAAGCTTTTGTTCTTATTTAAGATATGTATGTTCTGAAGCCTGCCTATTCAGTTCATAAAAGTATTCTCATGTATTCCAGATATTAATTATTTCTTAATATCTGTTAATAGCTTGTTATAAACACTGATTACCTCTTAATCTGCAAAGCTATTCTATTGCCACTTCCCTGAAATCCTATACATATAATATTAAGATTTAAAGATCTTTGTTTTCTGTGTTGATTACTTCTGTCTAATTTATTCTAAATGAAGCATGTCTCTGGTATTGATTACAAATAAATGTGAAGATGACTGTCTGCAGAGAAGAATATACCACTCTCTCATAATTTCCTTGTACTTTATTTACAAAGCATATATTTCTACATTTTTAATTAATTGATCTATACTTCACCAGTTATTATTCCTTGTCAGAAGCAAATGTATTGTTACTATATAGACTTTTAAATGTTAATTAGAGCTTTTGACATGCATTTTCTCCAAAAGCCCATTACTCTTTACTTATTTCTTTTCCTAGAACAATAATGGTTGATGATAAGATCTTTATTATGAGATTAGAAATCTAACATTTATCATTTCATTTTTCTCTGTTTATTTGAAAAGCCCCTCTCTTTTCTATATTTAGGAGATTAAAAAAATATGAAACTTAAAAAGTTAAAATTTCATCCTTATAGTAACCATGCATTGAAATTACAACAAAAATACATTTCTTTAGTTCTGGAAGGAGCATTATTATCCATGCTAGTTCTGGAACATAGAGGGTGCTATTACATTAATGAATATTACATTCTAAAAACAAAAGGATGTAGAACATTTTCTAATATGATGGAACAAGCAATGCCACAATGCATGTTAGGCTATGGATAACGAAGCATCGTTATCAGACATCAGCAAAAAAATCTTGTAAATAAAAGTTTCCATAGAATTGCACAGAATTTTATCTGGAATGAAGTAGAAATGTTAAAAAAACATTTAGAGGAATTAGAAAAAGTTGCTTTAATTGTTCCCTTCCCTTTTTATTCAAAGATTGGTAAAGACAAGAATTCTAAGACACCTTTAATGATATCACATATAACTATCAGATGTCATTCAACATTTAAAGAATGAATGCTTTTCTGATCTCTTCACTTATATTGAATTGGTTGTAAAATGGATTCAACCTAACATACAAAGAAAATAAGGGCAGATAGATTCAGATAGATTTTTATATTTTGAAATTAAAAAGTAGAAAATGTTAGAATTAGCCATAGAATCATTGGTTTGATATGGGCAGTTGTGGAATGGGATAAATAAATACAATATTGCTGAAAACATCAAAATATCATATGACACCATAAAGACTAACACATTTTATCATGGTGTAACTAATCTCTGAAAGTTTATCCTAGGATGAGTGTTGATTTTAAGATGCCTCAGAACTCTGTTGATTATCTGGCTGACCAACTGCACTCAATGTGTAGTCCTCAATTAAACTGCATCTACATGGAGGGAAGTATGCAGTGGGGTACCCCAAGGGTCTGGTTTAGGCCCAGTACTCTTCAACATCTTCATAAATGATTTGGATGAGTGGATAGATGGGAAACTCATCAAATTTGCAGATGACACTAAGCTAGCAGCAATAGCCCACATTCCAGAAGATAGGCTTAAGATACAGAAGGATCTTGACAGAGTTGAAGATTGGGTGCTATCTAACAAAATGAAATTCAATGGTGAAAAAAGTAAAGTTCTACATTTAGATAAGAAAAACCAAATGCACAAGTATAGTATAGGTGGTACCTTACTCAATAGTAGTAACTGTGAGAGGGATCTCGGAGTCCTAGTGGACAATCACTTAAATATTTAAGGCAGCAGTGTGCTGCAGCTGCCAAAAAAGCCAACACAGTTCTAGGCTGCATTAATAGAGGGATAGAATCAAGATTACGTGAAGTGTTAATACCACTTTATAATTCTTTGGTAAGACCACACTTGGAATACGGCATCCAGTTTTGGTCACCACAATGTAAAAAAAAAGCTTGAGACTCTAGAAAGAGTGCAGAGAAGAGCAACAAAAATGATTAGAGGGCTGGAGGCTAAAACATATAAAGAATGGTTGCTGGAATTGTGTATGTCTAGTTTGATGAAAAGGAGGACTAGGGGTGACATGATATCAGTGTTCCAAAATCTAAGAGGCTGCCACAAAACAGGAGTCAAGCTATTCTCCAAAGCACTTGAGGGCAGGACAAGAAGCAAGGGATGGAAACTAATCAAGGAGAGAAGCAACCTAGAACTAAGGAGAAATTTACTGACAGTTAGAAAATTAATCAGTGGAACAACCTGCCTCCAGAAGTTGTGAATACTCCAACACTGGAAGTTTTAAAGAAGAGATTGGACAACCATTTGTCTGAAATGGTATAGGGCAGTGGTGGCAAACCTATGGCACGGGTGCCAGAGGCGGCACTCAGAGCCCTCTCTGTGGGCATGCGCGTCGTCGCCCCAGTCCTAGGCCTTCAGCTGGGTTTTATAAAACCTTTTCGCTTTAGGCCTCCGCTGCCGTGTGCAAAAAAAAAAGAAGGTTCAATCAATCAATCAATTTCAACTTCTCGCGGGGAAAAAAAAGATCTTGCAAGGTTGGAATTGATTGATTGAACTTTTTAGTCCCACCCAGTCTGCCGTTACCACCGAAGCCATGCCCACCCAATGGGCCACACCCCCAATTGGCCACACCCAGCCAATGGGCCCCAACCACCCGGCACCCGACAATGCATAAGTGGGTTTTGGGTTGCAGTTTGGGCACTCGGTCTCTAAAAGGTTCGCCATCACTGGTATAGGGTTAGGAGT
>BFFQ01011254.1:3474-23772 GCA_003402635.1 Protobothrops flavoviridis | reverse complement strand
GAATGGCTGGAGAGTAGAAATAAGAGAGAATAAATGTGGAAAGGTTAAAAGTGGAAAATGTGTGTATAATAATGTATGAAGGAAGTGTCTCCAGTTTAATAGAGCCCATCTGATTGCGAAAGCCGCCTTTTCCCAGATCGCCCACCTCCTTTCATTCTCAGTACATTTTTTCGAGGTGTAGGCGCAGGGTTGCAAGGCTCCACTTTGGTTCTTTTGCAGCAATACAGCTCCGACGGCCACGTTGCTGGCGTTGGCTTGAATTACAAAGGGTTCCCCTGGGCAGGGGTGCTTCAGGACCGTCTCAACAGCAAATAGTCTTTTTAGATTCTCAAAAGCAGTTTGACAGCCCATAGTCCATGCTAGTGGTTGGCCTGGTCGCAGTTTCCCTCCTCCTTTGCCTGTTTTGAGTAGTTGTGTAAGGGGTAGGGCAATCTCAGCAAAAGAGGGGATGAATTGACGGTAGAAGTTGGCAAAACCTAGGAAGCTCTGGAGCTGTTTGCGAGTCTTTGGGGGCTGCCATTCAATTATAGCTTTCACTTTGGCTGGGTCCATTTCAATGCCCTCGTTGGAAATTCTATAGCCAAGATAATCTAATCAGGTCTGGTGAAATTCACATTTTGACAGTTTGACATAAAGCTTGGCATTCAATAGCTTCTTTAACACTTCTCTCACCAGCTTTATATGATCAGTCATATTCATGCTGTATATCAGGATGTCATCAAGATACACCAGAACCCCTTTGTATAAATGATCATGTAGGACCTCATTAATCAACTGCATAAATACGGCTGGGGTCCCCTGTAGTCCAAATGGCATGACTTAGAACTGATAGCTCCCCATGGGGCAGTTGAAGGCAGTTTTTCAATCGTCTGCCTCCTTTATTCTCACCCGTTAATATGCCTCTCTCAGGTCTAATTTAGTGAAGACACTCCCCTTAGCCAGGTGGGTTAGTAAGTCTTTCAGGAGGGGGAGGGGGTATTTATTTTCCACACTCACAGTGTTGAGACCCTTATAGTCTATGCAGAGACGAAGAGACCAATCTTTTTTTTCTTTAAACAACACAGGGGCCCCCACCACAGACTTGGCCCGTTCAATGAATCCCCTCGCTAGATTTTTATCCACGTATCGCTGCATCTCCTCCATTTCGAGGGGGGACATAGCGTACATTCTTGGTCGTGGGAGTTTGGCTCCCGGCAACAGTTCGATAGAGCAATCATTGGGTCGGTGGGGAGGCAGGGCATCACATTCTTTCTCACTAAATGCCTCCACCAGATCCCGGTACTCGCTGGGGATGAGTGACTCACCTGGTGGCGGTGAGGCAGCCATGTACATTCGCTCATTAGGTGGGCTAAAGTTTCCTGTAACGTCTGTTGAATCAATGGGGGGGGGGGTTGGCCCTATAGGTAGCCTCACAGTTCTCATTTTTTTCTCCCACCAGATAAATGGCTTCCATTTGTCCAAACAGGCTAATCCTAGGATCACAGCCTCAGTCATTTTTGGAGCCACTAGGAAGTGAATAAACTCCCAGTGCTCACCTATTTCTAGGTGTAGGGGCTCAGTTAATTGCGTGACTAAAGTCCCTCCCATCAGGGAGCCATTGGCTTGCTCAAACCTCGGGTTTGGAGAGCAGTTTTGCTCGTATGCCCATTTTCATGGCAAATGGCAAGCTAATGATGCATCGGGAGCATCCAGAATCAACTAGCACTTTTAAATCCACCTGTGCCCCCAACTTAGGGATTATGAGTTTGGCAGGTAGTGAGAAAGGTGGGACGTGTCGGCTCACCATCGGGTCGTTCTCTCCTTCGTCGTCACTGTCAAAAGAGGGTAGAGCGGGGGCGGCTCCAGCCTGAGTCCTGGTGTCCTCCTGTGTGGGAAATGTGATTTGGGTAATGGATTCCTGTGTGATCCGGTTGGATTTCTCTCTCGTTGGCTGCTGGGCAGGTTTCTTTCTCGCTGCTGGTCCCGGTCTACTCTGCTGTTGGGGGTAGGGGACTGGGCAATTTGCTGCTCGATGTCCCTGCTTTCCGCATTGGAAGCATTTGATTGGTTGGCCTGCAGGTGGCTTGGGTCTTTCAGCAGTCGCAGCAGTTTGAAGTTTTCCAAAGTTGGTGGTTGCCGTTTGGGTTGCTCTGGCGTCTGCTTGGCTTCAGGTGGGGGAGGTTTCTTATAGCGGGTGAGCTGAACATCTAGTCTTACCGCTGTCTGGTGCCACTCTTGCAGTTGGTCAGGTACTGCTCAATAGATGCATGCCTGAGAGAGGTGATCGTCCAATCCTTCCCTGAAGTGATGGACTATGGACTGCTCAGGCCACCTCTCTATCTGACCGGCTAATTTGCAAACCTCTCGTATGTACTCCAGGGCAGGCCTGCTGTCTTGTTTTATCTTATGGATTTGTTCTTCTGCTTTGAGGGCAATGGATGGTTCCTCAAATCTTTCTCTCAGTCCTAGGAGGAAGAGGTGGGGGTCCTCCAATTTGGGGGCTTGCTTGTTGTATAAATTATTCAGCCATTCGGATGCCTCTCCCTCTAAGCTGGACGCAATCACATCGACCATAGCGGCTGGGTCCGGGTAGAGATAGGTACAGCGGTTCAAAAGAGAGCACACTTGGTTGAGAAAAAAAATCAGCTTCTCTGGGTCCCCATCGAAGGTTGTTCTAAAAGGTGGAACAATCAATGGCTGCTTATTCAATGGCTGCTGGGGCCCCCACCCTGGCTGCTGCTGCATTCCCAGGGGTGGCACGTTCGGGGGCTGTTGCCACTCCCCCTGCTTTTGGTCTGCCAGGAGCTGTGGCATCCTCAACTGCTGTAGGCCCCCCTGCGGCCTCGGAGGGGGTTGTTGCTGGATCTCCATTGTCTGCGGGCCCCCCTGGGGTTGCTGTACATTAGGGGGCGGCGACCATCCCCCTTGCTGCGGCCGTTCTCCCACCGGTTGCTGGTCTTCTGGCCTCTGCATCACCCCCAGTTGTTGCAAGGCCTCTATTAGCTGCTGCAGGCTCAGAGATTGCTGATCTCCCACCTGCAGGGGCTGCTCTATACCTCATTGCTGCAGGGGGCCCAGATTGGGTGATCGATATGCACACCAGTCTGGGGATTGGTTTTCCCAGCCAGGCCCTCACATCGTCGGTGGCAGTCGGGGCTTCTGAAGGGGCAGGGACTGGAGCTGTCTCTCTCTGTGGGGCTAGAGGCCCTGGTAGGGGGCTTCAGGGACAGGAAGGCTGCCTGATCTGCGAAGGAGTGGCTGGGTGTTCCTCTTGGCAGGAGTTGAAGGCTGCCCCGTCGATCATCCTGATCGCTGGCATGTGGGGAATGGGAAGGTTGCTCTCCGCTTCTCATTTCTAGCCCCTCAAATTTTTCCACCAGCTTCTCCACTGATTGACTACTAGCTGCAGACAGGTATTTCCACTCACCCAAGTCTCAGTGGCAGACGATCTGGTAGCTCTCCCCAGCTGGGAGGCTTGAAAAAGCTCCTTCTCCACTGGCGCGCTGGCTGTCGCTCCCCTCCCCTCGGGTTAGCAGCTGCTGCCGTGGTACTGGCTTCATCTCTTTCTCCATGATGAAATCTTCCCCAAATCTTTATCAGCTTATCCCTCAATTCTAGGGACAGCGACTGGGGCTCGAGACCCCTAGATAGTTAGGAAAGTTGGAGATTTTGGCTTAATGTCATGGTTCCGACAGATGAAACTCTTCAAAGAACTTTGAGGCATTGTTTACCTTAAAGAATCTTTATTCGAGCAGCATAGCATTGGCGAAGCCAAAATCTGGATTCCCCTCCCCTTAGCACATAGTATCAAACACAATTCCCTCCTCTAATTAACAGTCATATATCACATTCTCCAATTAGTTTGAAATGCAGGCTTTCCCTCCTGTTCTCCAACCCGCCATTTCTTATCATCTCTTATTTCAAAAGCCCTGAGTTCACACACTATTACAATATTGTTATGTCTAACTAACTCCCATCACATTCCTCCTCCTCCCCCAGTATCATCTAATTTTAAGAGTAAAGCATAAGAAAGAAAAAGGCTGCATCTCCATATGTTGTCAAAGCAAGAACATCCAATGTTAGCAGCGTTGACATCCTCTCTTTGGAGGAGATTTCAGACTTGGTTTCACTTTTGACCGTGCCAATACTATGTAACTAATAAACATGTTTTTTGAGGAAATTTCATGCCTCGGAGCTCTGATTTGTTTGGTCTTGTCTATTGGAACCTTGACATTAAACCAAGTCTCATTCAAAATGCCCTCTTTCTTGGGGTGCTGAGCCTCAGCTACCTACCCACCACTTAGGGAGGACAGCGAAGACTCAGTGAAGATCTCGCTATGGAGAAAAAAGAGGAATCCGCTGCTGGTCTCAGCAGGGATTTGGCCATCGGAGCGCAAGCGGCTGCTCTGGCCACCGAAGAGTGTCTGATGACGGGGGCTCAGCCAAAGAACTGGATTATCCAGCTAGGGAAGTTGATGCCTCAAGAGGGGACCACTATCCTGGTGGACCTCTATCAATCAGAACTGATCCCTCAGTGCAGAAGCACCCCTAAGCCTGCCAAAGAGGTGCTGTTGTTAATTCCACTCCAGGGTCCATCTTCTCCAGTGCAGAAGAAAGGGAAGGGATCGACTGGATGGGACAACTCCGCTGACTGGAATTACCAGACTGCAGTTTACAGTCCTTTAGTCGAACAGCTAAAGGAGAAATTTGACCCACTGGATGTCAAAGAAGGGGTTCCTGCAGCCCAATGTGAATGCGCGAAGGGGGGTAAGGAGAAGACTTATCCATCACTTCCACCCCCTCACCGAAGTCCCAGTCCTGTTGCTGGTGCCCGTGCTGCTTCACCCACTCCTCCATCAGCTGCACGTTCGAGCTCTCAATCCCAGCAAAGCCCTTTGCAGCAGCCTCGCTCTGCGAGCCCGGGTGCCTAGCAGAGAGGATTCTGGAGAGTGGTGCGGCCGCGGCCCCAAGATCAGCAAGCTGCTCAGCAACCAGTTTACCTGGCACCACAACATTTGGAGCCACCATCTATCAAGCCCACTTTCTATGAAGACCCCGAAAAGTTGCTGTTCTTCCTAAACCAAGTGTGGGCTCACCTGGATTGTTATGCCTATGCCTACCCTGATGATGCCACAATGGTGAATGCAGTGATGGCCAACATGGAAGGGGAAGCAGCAGAGTGGGTGACCAACCTTCATGATGAAGGGGCTCCGGAATTGCTGGATGTGAATTTATTCATGGAACAGCTGTGGATGAGATTTGAGGATGAATCCCAAGCCCTGCAAGCAGAAAAGATCCATCACTTGAGGCAGAGAGGTCACCTGGCGAAAGAATATGTCTGAGAGTTCCGGAGAGTCGCTGGTCACCTGGGACAGTGGCCAGAGCGGTTCCTGATCCACTATTTCAAACAAGGGCTGGACTGCGACCTGCTCCAAGTATGCATCTACCGAGGGATCCCGAACCAGCTGTGAGAGTGGTATAACATGATAGTAACCTTGGACATTGAATTGGATCATGTCAAGAGACCAACTACCACCGAGCCAAGGTCCAGAAAAGTGCCTGTTTGGACGGCAACCCCAAGCTACACCAACTGCCGACGCTCCTCAAACGGCTGCCGGGGCTCCCATCAAATGCTTCTGATGTGGGCAGCAGGGTCATTGTGCTGTTGAGTGCTTAGCCCCTGCCCCCCAAGCAAAAGCTGCACCAGTTTCAACTGCCAAGCCAAGAAAACCACCGCCATGAGCAGGATGGTAGAAGTCTAATTGGGCCAAACAGGAGCAAGCTGTCCAAATCTCACCACCCCGGGGAGAAGCAGGAGCCCCACCTGAACACCTTCCCCTACCGGCGCCTTATGATAGCGATGAGGAGGATGAAGACGACCCAATGGTAAGTCGACCCATCCCACCTTTCTCTATTCTCGCCAAGATTATAGTGCCAAAGACAGGAGCCCAAACCGATTTAGACATTTTAATAGACTCAGGCTGCACCAGATGCTTAATTAACTTGCCCACAGTTCTTAAGTTGGGGATTCGCGCCAAATTGTTGCCCCTAGCCATGAAGTTTGAACAGGCAGATGGGTCACTTATTGGAGGTTCCCCAACAACACACCTAACAGAGCCGTTGCATTGGAAATGGGACATCACTGGGAGATCATTTGCTTTGCGGTGGTCCCTAAGATGAAAGAGACTGATTCTAGGCTTGGCTTGGCTTGACAAGTGGCGTCTCAATATTTGGTGGGAGAACGGCGTGCAAACTGAGATTAGCCATGGGACCTCTCCCACCAACTGACCTCAGTGAGATAAAGGGGGCTGCTGCCATCAGAGCACAGGGGGAGCCTACCGAGACATTAAAGGTCGCCATGGAACAATTGCCAGGGATCCAACTTATCCCCAGCGAGTATCGCGATTTGGCGGAAGTTTTTAGTGAAAAGGAATGCGACACCCTTCCCCCTCATCAGGCTACCAACTGCGCAATTGAGCCAGGAGCCAAACTCCCAAAGCCCAAAATGTACTCTATGATGCCTAGGGAGATGTAGGAGCTGTGGGACTATATTGATAAAAATCTGGCCAGAGGTTTCATCCAACCTGCAAAATCATGCGGGGCTGCCCCAGTGTTGTTTAAAGAGAAGAAAGTTGGGTTTTTGAGGGTCTGCATGGATTTTAAGGGGTTAAACGCTGTCAGCATAGAAAATATGTACCCCCTCCCCCTGATGAAAGACATGTTAGCCCACCTGGCCAAAAGCAAAATTTCCTCGAAACTGGACTTGAGGGAAGCCTATTACCGAGTGCAAACTAGGGAGGGGGATGAATGGAAGACACCTTTCAATTGCCCCTTAGGGAGTTTCCAGTTCAAAGTAATGCCTTTCGGACACCAAGGAGCTCCTGCAGTGTTTATGCAATTAATAAATCAAGTGCTGCATGATCACCTATACAAGGGGGTTTTGGTTTACCTTGATGATACTGTATCCTCATCTATACTGAAACCATGGAGGAACACATCAAGTTAGTTCAGGAGGTGCTCAAGAAACTGTTGAAAGCTAGTCTCTATGTCAAACTTTCTAAATGAGAGTTTCATCAGACGAGCCTCAACTACTTGGGTTACTGAATCTCTAGGGAGGGAGTGGAAATGGACCCTGCCAAAGTCAAAGCCATGCTAGAATGGCAACCTCCACAGACCCGCAAGCAACTTCAACGCTTTTTGGGGTTTGCAAATTTCTATCGGCAATTCATCCCCTCCTTTGCAAAAATCGCCATGCCTATTACTGAATTACTAAAAACTGGCAAAGGGAGGGGGAAGTCCCAACCTTGTCAGCCTTTACAATGGACTATAGAATGCCAGGCGACATTTGAGCAGCTAAAGAGACTATTTGCAGCAGAACCAGTTCTTAAACACCCTAACCCCGAGGAACCTTTCATCATCCAAGCCTATGCCAGTGATGTTGCTGTGGGTGCAGTCCTCCTAGAGAAAAACCCTAGGGGGGGATCTACAACCATGCGCCTATACTTCAAGAAAACTTTCAGAAACAGAGAGACAATGGGCTGTTTGGTAGAAGGAGGCTTTTGCGGTGAGATGGGCTTTACTAACTTGGCGCCATTTATTGGAAGGGAGCAAAATGCCTTTTGAAGTATGGACTGATCATAAAAATTTAGAGGCACTAAAAACCCCTCGAAAGTTATCTCCTAAGCAAGTTAGGTGGGCCCAGTACTTCAACCATTTTAATTTCACTCTCAAATACCTCCCTGGGGGGAAGAACTTTCTGGCAGATGCTCTGTCTAGAATGCCCCAATATAAAAGCCGCCGAGTGGAGGTTATTAATTCCATCATTCCTCTGCCCCAGTCAGCCTCTCAGGTAACCACGAGAGCTCAGACGCGGAGCAGATCCGACAAACCTGATAGTCAATTAACGCAAAAGCTCAAAGAGGAACTAAAAACAGACTCTTGGTTCAATGACAATAGATTGCTATTGACCCATCAAGATGGTCTAGCCTGGAAGGGCTCCAATCTGTACCTTCCAGCCTCCCTGTGCCGCTATGAAGAAGTGTCCAAATAAGCCTCCTGGTCTTTTACAACAAGTGGCAGATCCTTCCCAGCCTTGGGAGGAAATAGCCATGGACTTTATTGTACAATTGCCAGAAAGCAGGGGGAGCACAGTGATCTGGAATGTCATTGATCTTTTCTCGAAGCAAGCTCACTTCATCGCTTGTTCGGGACTCCCGTCTGCCCAAAAGCTAGCCAGGTTGTTTTTAAAACACATCTATCGTCTCCATGGGGCATCGAGATGGATTATATCAGATAGAGGGGTTCAATTTACTGCAAAATTCTGGAGGGAGTTTGTGAAACTCATTGGGTCTACCCAGGGGCTTTCATCTGCTTTTCATCCAAGTACGAATGGATCGGCTGAATGTGTGAACGCAATGGTGGAACAATACCTCAAATGTTATGTTAATTACCAACAGACTAATTGGGCGGACCTCCTGCCTTTCGCTGAAGTGGCATACAACAACACTGTACACAGTAGCACTGGACTTACGCTGTTTAAAATAGCTACTGGTTGGGATTTTGTCCCTATGCTCGAATACCCCCAGGAACTTCCTGCTTCGCAAACCTTGGATCAGTGGGTGACTTCTTTGCAAACTGTTTGGGCCAATGTGGAAAAAGCTTTAATCCAGGCTGCAAAGACATACAAAGAACAGGCTGATAAAAAGTGATCTCCCCAGAAGCCATTTCATGTGGGGTAGAGAGTTTACCTTTTCACTAAATATCTAAAATTAAAATTACCGAGTAAAAAATTGGGACCTAAGTTCCTTGGTCCTTTTCCCATAGTCAAAATTATAAATCCTGTCACAGTTCAGTTGCAACTCCCACGACTCTTAGGGAAAGTTCACCCCGTTTTCCATTGCAGTATGTTAAAACCGGTCATAGAATCCTCCTTGTGGCCGATTCCCCAAAAAGCACCCAGCCCCATTCTAGTAGAGGGAGAAACTCATTATGAGATAAAACATATTCTTGACTCCAGATTGTATAAGGGTAAATTACAGTATCTGGGCCAGTGGAAGGGCTACCCTTTATCGGAGGCTACCTGGGTAAAAAGTACTGACGTGAAAGCAGACAGATTGATTCAGAGGTTTTATGATAAACATCCACACAAGCCCAGGGAGGATTCTTAACTTGCTTTTTGTTTCATTTGCAGGACTTGCTTTCTTCCTAGGGGGGTCCAAGTGTCAACTCTACAACAAACCTGGCTACAGCCATTTTGCTCGTTCTAGGTTGCCACAAGAATGGGAGGGTGTGTGGAGGATTTCTACTAGTCTAAACATTTTATTGTCCTGTGGGAACCAAGGTCATTTCTGTCTGTTAGATGGGGGGGGTGAGCATTTGGTTAGAAAGCCCGCCAAACTCTTCTATTGGGGAAAGGTAGCTGATTGCATAGCATTGGGGTGGGAAGTTCAACTATGTAATATTGACTCTCTTTGAATGGGATTTCAGACTTGGTTTCACTTTTGACCGTGTCGATACTATGTAACCAATAAACATGTTCTTTGAGGAAATTTCATGCCTCGGAGTTCTGATTTGTTTGGTCTTGTCTATCGGAACCTTGACACTAGGAAGCGTGCCTTTTCTGTGGCAGCCAATACCCTATGAATGTTTTAAATGAATAAATCTCTTTTTTATTGCTTTCAATTTTTTGAAGCATCAGTGTCTTCTCCAGTGGCTCTTGCCTTAGCATTGTGTGTCCAAAATATTTAAGCTTTCATTTCATTGTAGTGCTTCCAATGAGTTTTCTGATTTTACTTCATCTGCTATTGAATTATTTGTTCTTCTTGCTGTCTAAAGTACTCTCAGCAATTTTGTCCAAAATCACAGATGAAATACCTTGATTTTTCTTCATTCGGGCCTTCTGACGATGTGGCTTTCAAAGTCATACATGAAACAAACAAGTATTACAAAGATTTTTAATGCATTGAAAGAACTACAGACCCTTCTGGAAACAAGAGAGAAAGTCATGAATCCTTTGCAGCAACTCTCAGGTCTGTTGTAAATTGCTGGGAGAGACATTCATGTTAGTATGTGGACATGATCAGAAAGGAAAGAGGCAAAGAGCAGTTGGTCACAACTTGTCTTCCTGAATGGAGAAATGTCTTATTAGAGATATTGGAGAATATATTGAACTGTTACTTAAAAAAAATAGTAACAAATGGTGATGAATTTGGGATATTGTGAGAGCTTCTTCTTCCTTCCACAACAGGACAGGAAAGTTTGATGTGACTTGAGAACCTTGATGGCCATTCCAAGTGTTTAGAATGCTGGTGAAATGCATCTTAAGAATTTCAGGGAGGCCCACCATACTTCAGGGGGGACCACAGGCTGGTCTAAATAAAGACAGTTGCAAGATGGATTCTGAGCTTCTCCCAGATAAATTGCACTATGATTCGGAGAACTATTATAGATACTCTATTAGTGGCTATAAAGTAGATCAAGGTATTATATTTGTGGCTTAGGTCCTTCAAGGATGGTTTTGGTCCTCTCCAAAACCTTTAAAAGTATTTTCTAGAAATACCGCCCACTGGTTGCCAGTAATATAGAAAATCTCTGGCCCATGTTAGATCGCATTTCTCCAAATTGCACTGAGTCCCAGTTTCCCTCCGGGTCCAATTCAAGGTGTTGGTCATCACCTTTAAAGCCCTTCACAGCATGGATCCAGGCTACCTCAGAAACCGGCACACCCCAATGTGATTTGCCTACCCCATCTGTGCTGGCAGAAGGGGCATGATGCGGACCCCATCAGCCAAGGAATTTTGACTGGTCAGATCTGGAAGAAGAGCCTTTTCTGCCATGGCTCCCGCCCTCTGGAACATCTTACCCCCGTGAGGTCAGATCCACTCTTACACTTTTGGCCTTCCAAAAGGCCTTACAGACATGGCTATACCAACTACCCTGGGGCCCCAATGGGGGTGTGGCACTTTGGAGGTGGCTGATGGAGTAGAGAACACCCCACCTCCTCCCTGTGCCCACTTTGCTCCCTCCCTCTCCATCCTGCATAGTTTTAATTGAACTTTAAATTTGAGATCTTTATTGTTTAATGTTTTATACAGTATTTTATTCAATGTCTGTAGAGTCAGCTAAAGTCAGCTTTGGTGAGATGGGTGGCATACAAGGTAAATAGATGGACGGACAGACAGACAGCTCCTTCAGATTTCTCCCTGAAAAATAAAGCGGCCCTTCATTGTTCAGAAGTTGTGTGGCAATATATTGGGGTATGAAACAACACATACATTATTTGATGCAACTTTAAAAGGAGTGTTTTAATTTTCTTTGTACTGTTACTCATGGCACATGTAAGTTAATCCTATTTCCAATTGCTGGTTCTTTTTCAGTTCAGCAAGTGAAGGGGACATGGCACGTTTAATGAAACGGCGGCAAGCAAATACAAAAGCTATCCAACACCTTTGGTCAGCTATAGAAATCATCAGAAACCAGAAGCAAATTGCTAACATTGATCGTATTACAAAGTAAGTATCTTTTGAATAATGAAAAGATAGTATGAATCAAGGAGAACACCAATCATGCAAATGGTGCATCATCACAGAAAGAGTTTCCCTTGAATAAGAATGATTTGTCTACTGTTGGTCAGAACAGAACAGAATAACTGTGATGGCTTCCCCAGATATATCTCCAGATGTCAGCTCGGAGGAAGATGAACCAGTTCCAGGCACATCTGGAGGGGAGTTGGTTAATAGCTCCAAGCAGCTGTCTGAGAGGGATTTGGCTCAAGCACAGCTGCAGCAGGACAGCCCTGAGGCTTCAAGTGGAGAAAGCATGCAGCTGCAGCCAGTCAGTGATGAGGAAGAGAAACTGCCTTCTGCACCTGACCCAAGAACACATAAGGCAGAGAAAAGGCAGGACCAGAGAAGGTCAGCCCAATTACTCAGGAGGAGAAAGCCTCATCCTTCTTGATGGGCTGCACCAGAAGCTGGCTATTTAGCACAGCAGACAGATGGAAGCAATGCTGGGAACAATGTGTTCATTTCCTAGCTGTGTGTTTTCTGGTTGTTGTGATTCTTGCCTTTGGATTGACACCATGCCTTGACTTGGATCATGCCTTGTGAACTCTGGACTATTCTTGCATCATGAACCCTCTTGTGGTGTGGATTTAATTTTGCCTGGTGGGTTTATTTTGATTGGGAAACTTTCAAGTGCCTTGTGGACTCATTGGCCATTGCTCTGTGGACTAGCATTGGTCTGCTTGTGGCTGAACTTAATTGGGACAGTTCTGAGTTTTTGGTGAAGGGAGTTGCGGGGGACTATTAATAAACCCACTAAACCACAGTTACATGTGCATGCAAGTGAGTGGGACATCACAATAACAGAGTTTTCTACCCCATTGTTGACAAATTGGAAGGAAGGGTGTTATGCTATTCCTGATATTTTTAGCATATTGCTAAACTGTTCCTGCCTTAGTTGTTACAACACAAACCAGTGAAATTGAAGGGTGAGAATTTGAGGTTGATATTATGATATGAATCAGTGCTGTTATTTTGAAGTTATGTCTTTCCCTAGTTTGAAAACCAGTTTATAAAATAGGTCTTTCAGCTTCAGATAAAAAATTGACCTTGAGGAAAATTGAAATCCTTCTAGCGAACCTCATGTCATAAAATATTAATACCAACAAGAGTAATACTGTAATTATTAAGAAAATATCACCTTTGAGTGTATTATTGGTATCCTAATATTCACAGCCTGGATTTGGATAAAGGTTTTGTGTTGAAATTTAACAGTATGGTACAGTATCCTTTTTGTCAGGGTGCAGCACCCCTGTTCTGTTGTGTTTAATTCTTCCATCATTGTTTGCTTGTGCAATTCTCTTCCAAAGTAATTATTTTCAATTTAGCTATCTAGAGTTATTTGGGAGATGAAGGTGTTCACCAGGAAATTCTATAGCATGCATATACACAAATCTTTTTATTTAAATGGGCTGACAAACTATGCATCTTTTTCTTTCCATAGTTGGCATGTACCTTTCCCACAGGAGCATCAGAGATCAAGATCTGTGGGTGAGATTCACACCTATTTGCCACCTCAGGGCTGATCCCTGATCCTAATGTTTCCCGTATTGTCAGTACTTGTTTGCTGCCTTCTTAAGTCTGATGCCCTATTAATTTTTTGAGTGCTAGTTCCCATGTCTTAACATTGGTAATCTAGCCTGGATCAGGGCTAATGTTAGTTCTAGAGAAGGGCCAACTTTTTGCCTCTGAATAAGAGTAATAAGCTAGAGCAACATCCTGCAATTGCCTTGCTGTCTGTTTTGAGATATTGTAAAGGATTCTCATCCATATTATTGTTAAATTCCAATGAAATGGCACACATCTATTGTTTGAAGGGTGCATTACTGAGGTTTGGATATTTGACATCAAGTATGAGTTAAGACAAGTAAAACAGTGATTGAGATTGTCTAACATGAATAAGAAAGCACATAGTGTATCTTAGATGAGAAACAGAACATGATTATACCAAAATGCTCCAACAGTTGTCTTAATAGGTAACAAAAGCCATACAGGTAGTCCTCAACTTATGACCACAATTGAGACTGGAATTTTTGTCATAAGTCGATGAGCAAGTCATCACATGAGTGGACCCAATTTTTCAACCCTTTTTACCATGGTTATTAAGTGAATCATATTGTTGTTAAGGAAATGTGGCTTCCCAAATTGACTTGCCTATCGGAAGCCAGCTGGGAAGGTCACAAATAGTGATCATGTGACCCCCAAGATGCTGAAACCATAATAAAAGTGAGTTGGTTGCCAAGTGCCCAAATTGTGATCAAAAGACTGCAGGGGTTGTATGGCAGACATAAGTTCTAGGACAGCTCATAAGTCACATTTTCCAATGCCATCGTAACACAGAACATAGAATAACAAGGTTAGAAGGGACCTTGGAGTTCTTCTAGTCCAACCCCCTGCTCGAGCAGGAGACCCTGTACCATTCCAGACAAATGGTTGTCCAATCTCTTTTTGAAAACCTCCAGTGATGGAGCACCCACAACTTCTGAAGGCAATTCCACTGATCAGTTGTTCTTGCGGTCAGGAAATTTCTCCTTAGTTCTAGGTTGGATCTCTCCTTAATGATCTTCCACCTGTTACTTCTTGTCTTGCCCTCAGGTGCTTTGGAGAATAGGTTGTCCCCTTCTCTGTGACAGCCCCTCAAGTACTGGAAGATTGCTATCATGTCACTCCTAGTCCTTCTTTTATGTAGACTAGCCATACCCAATATGTTTTAGCCATATATTAAAAGGATGGCCACCTGTAAGAGGACGGAAAAACCAGAGAGCTTTTCAGGAGATATAGAATTTTTAAGGCCTTTTTTTGGATGAATATACAGCTAAAACACATGAACTAATTCAGGCAATGGGAACAAAGCTTGAAGCCAAATTTGATGCTGTTGCAAAGGAACTCTGTGGGGAAATCCAACACTTGACTGGAGATATCAAGCAGGTGGAGGATAGAGTGGACCTTATGGAACATAAAATGGAGAAGACAAATATTTTGTATGAAGCTGACTTGGATGAGAGGGCGATTTTGGAATCTCAGATTAAAGAATTTCAGTTAAGAGCAATTCCTGAACAGTCAGGAGAAGATATTCGATTAAGGATGGTTAAAGCTTTGGCTCAGTTGATTAATTGGGAATAAAAACATCTTGATATGGAATTAGACAAAATCTATAGAGTAAACTCCAGATTTGCTACTATGAGAAAATTACCAAGGGATGTCTTAGTTCACTTTGTAAGAAGAACAACAAGAGATTATGTCTTGGATTGCCACTTTAAACTCAAACTGAGAATGGAAAATGTGGATATAATTGTGTTGAAGGAAATTCCGGTTAGAATTCTGAGAAAAAGGAAAGCTTATGCTTTCCTTACTGATAGCTTGAATAAGATAAAAATCCCCTTTCGCTGGGATAAACTTGAAAACGTGATACTTACCTATCAGGAGCAAAGATTTAGATTGAATTCCATAGAAAAAGCCAAGGACTTTCTGATTAGACATAAACTAATTTCAGATTCAGCTGAAGAAATGGATATAGACAAGAAACCCGAGGTAGAACAACCTCAAAACAGTGGTACTGAAGAAGAAGATACAGCTGAGATATCTGTACAGGAACCTGCTACTTTGTCTAAAGATGGAGATTAAACAGCGTACAGGGGGGAGGTTCAAAAACTATCCTCATGGTGCCTAAAAAACAACTTGCACCTGAACATTGGCAAGACAAAGGAGATGGTGTTAGACTTCCGGAAGAAAAGAGAGGAACCCACCCCACTTTACATCGGGGGGGGGCGTGTGGAGAGAGTTTCCTCCTTTAAATTCCTGGGAGTCTATCTCAGCGAAGATCTCACCTGGAAAATCAACACAACCCAGGTGGCCAGAAAGGCCCAACAGAGACTCCACTTCCTTAGGGTCTTGCGAAAGAACAAAGTGGAACAACGACTGATGACCTTCTTTTACCGGTCCACCATAGAAAGCGTCCTCTCACATTGCATCATGGTGTGGTATGCTGGCTTGACAGCCATGGATAGAAAGACACTACAGAGGGTGGTGAGCACAGCACAAAACATTGTGGGCTGTCCCCTGATACCACTAGACGCCATCGCTAGGGCCCGCTGCCTTGGAAGAGTGAGGAAAATCCTCAGGGACCACTCACACCCTGGTCAGCACTTCTTTACTCTCCTACCATCAGGTAGGAGATATAGAAGCATAGCCAGCCGCACCAACAGGCTGAAGAACAGTTTCTACCCATGGGCTGTCAGACTCCTGAATGGAAAATAACTCCATGTATGATAGACTTACGGGGCCAGCACGTTGTGCAATAAGTTCACATGGTGCAATAAGATTGTGTGTTTGTTGTCATTGTGAGTTGTGATGGGGGGGTGCACGAAGGGAGGCTCAGCCAATCTCATTGTATACATGTTGTACTTTGACAATAAAGGATTTATTTATTTATAAGTCTATTACATGGAATATTAATGGGGCAAATGCCCTATCTAAGCATAAAAAACTATTTCATTATCTGAGGAAACTCAATGTTGATATAATCTGCCTTCAAGAAACAGATATCAAGAAACAAGATAAGAAATACTTAACAAATAAATGACTAGGGAAGGAATTTATATCCACTGGTTCAAAAAAGATTAATGGAGTTGTCCTATATAGAAAACCCCAACTTGAACCTAAGTCACTCTTAGCAGATGAACATGGTAGATTTGTAGTAGTGGAAATTGAACTTAATGGAATAAAATAATAGTAATGGGCCTATACAGACCAAATGATGATAAAAGTAATTTTTTTGAATATCTTATGGATCAATTACTACCCTTTTCATATGAAAATTGGTTTATGTTGGGGGACTGGAATGGGGTGACTTTACCAGCTTTGGATAGATCATCTACCAAGGGGGTTAAACCCTCCCAAGGTAAATTACCAAAGACCTTCTTTGAGATGATGGACAACGTAGGACTCATAGTGACACAAAAATGGTTCCTCTAGAGCAGGCATGTCAAACTCGCGACGTATCGGAGCTTTTTCGCCATTGCCGGCAATGGGGTGGGCGCGGCTCCGGTATGATGAAACCGGCGTGCGGGCCGGCAGTTTGACACCCCTGCTCTAGAGAATATACTTTTTTTTCAGAAAGACACAAATCTTTTTCAAGGATGGATATGATACGGATTTCTAAAAATCTTGCAAATAATATTTTAAAAGTTGTCATTTTATCTAAATCTTTCTCTGACCATAACCCAGTTCTTTTGGTACGTAGCGGAAAGAGTTTGAGCTATAGATGGAGATTAAATCAATCTATTTTGCAAAAAGAGGTGATTGTAAAAGATAGGAAAAAGAAATTAAATTAGTATTTTGATAATAATGAAGGTAAAGGGACAACCTTAACAACTGTGTGGGATGCTAGTAAAGCTGTTATGAGGGGTTAGTTTATACAGTACAATCGTTTAGAGAAGAAAAAATCTCAGGAAAAGACGCAAAAGATATTGGATGAAATTAAACAGAAGGAAACTGCAAAAGACACGTACGGATCCTAAAATTTCACATTAAATTAAACTGTTACGGCAACAATTGTCTATGTTAACAGTTCAAGAAAGAGAAACAAAATTGAAGTCTGTGAAACAAAGACACTTCGAGTTTGCAGATAAACCAGGAAGATGGTTGGCATACAAACTAAGGAAGGAAAGGGAAAAGAGAATGATTGACAAAATTTGTGAAGGTAATAAGGTAATAACAGATAATGAGCTTGTTAAAAAGTCTTTTCATAATTTTTACTACAATTTGTATAAAAAACAGGAGTTAGATATGTCTAAAATAGATGAATATCTTTTAAGACAACGGTTGCCTAAGCTATCACAAACTCAGAGGCAACTTATGAATGATCCAATAACTGCCTTTGAAATATCAGAAGCTATTAAAAAAATGAAATCAGGCAAAGCTCCAGGACCAGATGGCCTTACAAGCCAATATTATAAGTGCTTTGAAGAGGAACTTCTTCAGCCACTAAAGGATATAATGAATGATATATTACAGGAAGGAAGAATACCTCAAACATGGAAAGAAGCCAATATTGTGTTATTACCAAAGGAGGGTCAAGATGCTACAAAGACGAAGAATTACAGACTAATCTCATTATTAAACAAAGACTATAAACTTTTTGCTGCAATTTTGGCAGAAAGATTAAAGAAGATCTTACAGGCATATAGACCAATCTGGCTTTCTGCCAAAAAGACAGCTAAGGGATAATGTGAGGACTGTTTTGAGTATCACTGAATATTTACAATACCATAATAAGAAATGGACAGCTCTAATATTCTTAGATGCAGAGAAGGCCTTTGACAATCTAAATTGGGCTTTTATGTTTAAAGTCTTGGAAGAAATGGATTTTGGAGAGAATTTTATTCAAGGAGTTAAAGCTATTTATACGTCACAGCAAGCAAAATTGTTATTAATGGTGATTTAACTAATTCATATGACATTCAAAAGGGTACGAGACAAGGATGCCCCTTGTCTCTGTTGTTTATTTTGGTGCTGGAAGTTTTGAACAGAGATATTAGGCAAGATGAGAGAATAACGGGAATAAGTATCAAGAAATAAGTTTATAAATTGAGGGCATTTGCTGATGGTTATATTCCTGCAAGACCCAAAAAACAAGATAGAATATTTGATGAGGAAATTAAATGAGTTTAGGGCATTAGCGGGTTTTAAAATAAACAAACATAAAACAACAATGTTGATTAAGAATATGTCCTCTCAGGATTGTGATATATTGATTAAAAAGTCTGGTTTTAAGGTCGAGAAAAAGGTGAAATATTTGGGGGTTATGTTGACAAACACAAATACAAAATTGTTTCAAAATAATTATGTACCTCTCTGGAATGATATTAAAAAGGATTTACAAAGATGGGACAAATTACATTTATCACTACTGGGTAGAATTTCTGTAATTAAGATGAATGTTTTACCAAAGATGCTCTTTCTGTTTCAGACAATACCAATACTTGCAACTGATACTCCATTTAAACAATGGCAGAGGGATATTTCCAAGTTTATATAGCAAGGGAAGAAACCAAGAATTAGATATAAGTTACTGCAAGATGCTAAGGAAAGAGGGGGTCTGGGTTTACCAGATTTGAAGTTGTATTTTGATGCATGTTGTTTGGTCTGGCTAAAAGAGAGGGTGAACCTCCAGAACAAGAGGCTACTTGATTTGGAAGGTCATGAATTAAGGTTTGAATGGCACGGTTATTTATGGTGTGATAAAGATAAAGTAAATGTTGATTTCAACAATCATTTTATTAGATGTGCCATATTAAGAGTTTGGAATAAATATAAAATGAGGGTTTTTTTTACAAAGTTTCCTCTTTGGGTGTCCCCTCAAGAAGCTTTTATTAGAAAAGAAAAGGCAGTGAAGCCGGAACGGGTAGACGTATGGTAAAATAATATCTTTTAAGTTTGGTGACCCTACCCTCAAGTCTAAGGAAGAGTTAGAATTAGAAAGCCATGTCTGCCATTGGTTTACATACTTACAAATGAAAGAAAGATTCAAACTAGATAAAAAGAGTCATGGGTTTGCTTTTGTTAAAAACGAATTGGAAATTTCACTATGTGGTAGTGATGACCATATTATTGCTAAGGTTTACAAAACGTTAGTGAAATTGAATTTGGAAAGTGAACATGTAAAACATTGTATGATTCAGTGGGCAAGGAACTTGGGGTATAATGTGATGCTTGAACAATGGGAGAATATGTGGACGAAAGGTTTAAAATTCACACTAAATTATAATTTAAAAGAAAACATTCATAAGATGATGTATCGCTGGTATTTAACACCAGATAAGTTATCAAGAATGTATAAAGGTACTTCAAATGAATGTTGGAAATGTAAATGTAAAGAAGGGACTTTTTATCATTTATGGTGGACATGTGATAAAGCAAAGAAATATTGGATTAGGATTCATATTCTAATGCAGAAAATTCTTAAACTGAGTATAAAGATAAAATCAAACTTTTCTTCTGGGTCTAATGGAAAAAGACTTGGGAAAAAAATTGGAACTCTGATTTTATATATATTGATGGCAGCAAGACTATGCACAAAAATGGAATGATGTTTGGATTCCCACCATGGATGAATGGCTACAAAAGTTGATGGAGTTAGTAGAGATGACTAAATTGACTGTTTTGATAAAAGAAAAGAATATAAGACTTTGTGCTTGAGGTAGAAAAAAATGATACTTTGATTTTGGGTTTTACTGATTAGATTGATTTGTTGATATAGAAATGGCTAGTTCATACTACCATAGAAATGTAAAAAGTTGAGGTTTGATGCTAACACCTTATTTTACTGCAACAGAGGGAGTCAGAAGTCAACACTTTTTTTCTTTTTCCCCTCTTTTCCACACTTCTCTTTTTCCCTTCCCCTTACCTTTGTTCCCTATTTGCTTTTGTGTTTTCGTATTTTATAAGTTAATAAAAAATAAAACTAAAAAAAGGAATATTGCTATCATGTCACCCCTAGTCCTTTTCTTCATAACACTAGACATACCCAGTTCCTGCAACCGTTCATCATATATTTTAGTACCCAGCCCCCTAATCATCTTTGTTGCTCTTCTCTGCACTCTTTCTAGAATCACAGCATCTTTCCTGTATTGTGGTGAGCAGAACTAGAAACAATATTCCAAGTGTGGTCTTACTAAGGCAGTATATAGCGGTACTAATACTTCACATGATCTGTTGATGCAGCCTAGGACTGCACTGCCGTTTTGGCGGCGCGGGC
>BFFQ01011243.1:16551-26875 GCA_003402635.1 Protobothrops flavoviridis | reverse complement strand
TTTAAGAGGAGATTGGACAGCCCTTTCGTCTGAAATGGCATAAGGTCTCCTGTTTGGGCAGGGGGTTGGACTAGATGACCTCTAAGGTCCTTTTCTCCTCTCCTCTCCTATTCTGTGTTTTCTTATTCTATTCTATTTTGTATTTTAATATTCTATTCTATTCCATTCTCTATTATTTTAATCTATTCTATTCTGTATTCTATTATTCTGTATTCTATTATTCTCTATTCTATTCTATTTTGTATTTTGTTATTCTATCCTATTCTGTATTCTAATCTATTCTGTATTTTATTATTCTATTTTGTATTTTAATATTCTATTCCATTCTCTATTATTTTAATCTATTCTATTTTGTATTTTATTATTCTCTATTCTATTAGTCTCTATTCTATACTATTTTGTATTTTGTTATTCTATCCTATCCTATATTCTACTCTATTCTGTATTTTATTCTTCTATCCTATTCTGTATTATTCTATTCTATTCTTCTATTCTATTCTATTCCATATTTTCTATTCTATTCCATTCCATTCTTTATTATTCTATTCTCTATTCTATTCTATTCTGTATTTTATTATTCTATTCTATTCCATTCCATATTTTCTATTCTATTCTATTCCATTCTTTATTATTCTATTCTATTCTGTATTTTATTCTCTATTCTATTCTATTCTTTATTATTCTATTCTATTCTACCCAGGCCTGCTGCGAATTCGGTGCTGGGTCTGGGTTCAAAGTACGCCTCCCCCGCCCTGCCCCCCGCAGCCACCTGATTCCTGGCCGAGCCCTGCATGACGACGGCCGGTCGGACGGAGAGCGGAGGGACGGGCAGCACGGTGCAGATCATCCACTCCGGCCGGGCGTACTTGGGGTCCATGCCCAGGATGAAGCATTCCTCGTCCGAGATGCGCTTGAAGATCTCGTGGACCCGCTCCGGGCTCAGCAAGATCTTCTTCTCCTGCGAGTCCTCGTTCACGTGCTTCCACTCGGCGTACAGCTCCAGGCCCGAACGGCGGATCCGGGGCTGGTAGCGCCCGCAGCCCCCATGGCCCTTGAGTGAGGGAAGGAGGGGTCACTGAGGGGGTGTGTGCAAAAAAGCTCACTTCGGGACACTGTCTGGTTTTTATTTCCCATCACCCCCCTTTCACTGCTGCTTGCAAAATAACTCAAGGCAGCAAACGTACCTCCTTCCTCCGCGCATTTTCCCCAGTTTGGTCCAGCACTGAAAGCACCAGGCAAGAAGAGACCGGGAGACGGTGAGTTCTAGTCCCGCTTTAGGGACAGAAGCTGTCTGGGTGACTTTAGGCCAATCACCAGGAGAGGGTGAGTTCTAGTCCTATTCTTAGCCAGGAAAACTGATTGGGTGCCTTTGGGCCGATCACTAGGTGATGGTGAGTTCTAGTCCTGCCTTAGCCACGAAAGCCGGCTGGGTGCCTTTGGCCCAATCACTAGGTGATGGTGAGTTCTAGTTCTATTCTTAGCCATGAAAGCTGGCTGGGTGCCTTTGGGCCAATCACTAGGTGATGGCGAGTTCTAGTTCTATTCTTAGCCATGAAAGCTGGCTGGGTGCCTTTGGGCCAATCACTAGGTGATGGCGAGTTCTAGTTCTATTCTTAGCCATGAAAGCTGGCTGGGTGCCTTTGGGCCAATCACTAGGAGATGGTGAGTTCTAGTCCAGCCTTAGTCACAAAAGCCGGCTGGGTATCTTTGGGCCAATCACTAGGTGATGGTGAGTTTTAGTCCTGCCTTAGCCACGAAAGCTGGCTGGGTGGCTTTAGACCAATCACTAGGTGATGGTGAGTTCTAGTCCTGCCTTAGAAAAGCCGACTGGGTGCCTTTGGGCCAATCACTAGGTGATGGTGAGTTCTAGTCCTGCCTTAGCCAGGAAAGCCAGCTGGGTGCCTTTGGGCCAATCACTAGGTGATGGTGAGTTCTAGTCCTGTCTTAGCCATGAAAGCCGGCTGGGTATCTTTGGGCCAATCACTAGGAGATGGTGAGTTCTAGTCCTGCCTTAGCCAGGAAAGCAGCTGGGTGCCTTTGGGCCAATCACCAGGAGACGGTGAGTTCTAGTCCTGCCTTAGTTACAAAAGCTGGCTGGGTGACTTTGGTCCAGGCCTTTTCTCTCAGCCCCACCTATCTCACTGCGTTGTCATTGTGGGGAAAATAGGAGAAAAGAGGATTAGATCTGTACACTGCTTTATTTATGGGAACAATACCGGCCAGATAAAATAAATATAAAAACTAAAGGTCACTGGATCCCTCACCGCCAGGAGAGCCTTCGGCAGAGAACTGAAATGGATCCCAGGAGCCAGGCTCTACTACTCTCTTGAAATTTATATTTCCCTTTGAGAAAAGATTTCTCTAGTTTTTTTTTTCCCTTCTGGGTGAGCCCTTCTATTTTCATCCGAACAGTCTTTACGGGTTAAACAAAAGAACATCAGCAGACGGTGTAAACCGAGCCGAAATTCTCTTCTCCATTACTACCTAATTGCGTGTGTATTTTTTGTGTGTTGCCGCAACATTTCCTTCGACTTTAACCGGAAACCCCAATCAAGACGGTTAAGACTTTAGGCGGAATTCAGAACCAATTAATATATATATTTTTTTAAAAAGAAAAAATCTCCTTTAGACTAAGAGCTTTCCGGGGACGTATTTGTTTCTCTTAAGCGGGCATTAATTACATTAATTCAGGAGAAAATTAAGGCACAATCAGCAGAATTACCAAGGGGTGACCCTCCAAGGAAATTTTGATGAGAGGGAAGGGGAAAAAAAAAACACCGGCCGTTCATGGGAGTTTTATTCCTGCTTCTGAATCGACAAACACGGAGCGTCCATTGGTCAAAGCGAAAACGGCAAGCGGGGACCCCGCACGCACAATTTGACGAGATGCCCCTTAAAAGTACTTAAAAGTAGCACAGGTGTGAACGATTGTGCATTAATTTCCCCCGTGGAAATTCAGCCTTGCGAAACGGAACGGCCGTTTTCCGGGGCAACGGCTAGACGGAATTACTATTTGTTATTTCTGGTTCAGAACTGGCCAACAAAATATTGATATTTTCGTTATTTATTATCCAGGGAAAATGTTCCGCGTTTAAATAATTTCCGTACGGGCTCCTGCGATGGCAAGGCTGCGGAAAACCGCTCAAAAGGCTGAACATCAATGTGAATCAATTTAATTTGGATCAGAATAAGGGCATGCGGTGTGATTTCTTGGGTTTGTTACAAAGCAAACACAATATCAAAGCCGGCTGGGTGCCTTTGGGCCAATCACCAGGAGACGGTGAGTTCTAGTCCCGCCGTAGGCATGAAAGTCAGCTGGGTGCCTTTGGCCCAATCGCCGGGAGACGGTGAGTTCTAGTCCCGCCTTAGGCATGAAAGCCGGCTGGGTGCCTTTGGGCCAATCACCAGGAGACGGTGAGTTCTAGTCCCGCCTTAGACATGAAAGACAGCTTGATGACTTTCTACCAATCACCAGGAGACGGTGAGTTCTAGCGCCACCTTAGGCATGGAAGCTGAATCTATTTGCTGCCTTGAGTCATTGGTAAGAGGAATAAAGGTGGGATATAAATAAATCAGGCTACATTAGGAAAAGCTGATTCGAAGAAGGATCCGAAAAGTGATGGGCCGTCCGGGGGCCATCCGGTGTCAACCTAAGTTATTCCTTGCTAAGCCTCAATTGTGTAAACCCGGGGCACAAAAGATCTCGTACCGCAAGAGGACACAAACAAACAAGGCTAAAGTCCCCCCAATTTCAGGACCGAACACCCCACAAAAGGTTACCGAGCCGAGCAAAGACCAAGAGGGTATGTGAACACTGCTAACGTCCGGATGATCTTGGTTTGACAAGATATGAAGATGCTGCTTTACTCTTAGAATTAGGTGATGCTGGGGGAGAGGGAGGACTGTGGTGGGAGTGAGTTAGACATAACCATCTTGTACTGGTTCTACATTTAGGCAACAAAAACCAAATGCACAGGTATAGTATAGGGGGTACCTTGCTCAATAGTAGTAACTGTGAGATGGACCTCGGAGTCCTACTGGACAATCCCTTAAATAGGAGCCAGCCGTGTGCTGCAGCTGCCAAAAAAGCCAACACAGTGCTAGGCTGCATTAACAAAGGGAGAGAATCAAGATCACGGGAAGTGTTAATACCACTTTACAAGGCCTTGGTAAGGCCACACTTGGAATCCTGCATCCAGTTTTGGTCACCACGATGTAAAAAAGATGTTGAGACTCTAGAAAGAGTGCAGAGAAGAGCCACAAAGATGATTAGGGGACTGGAGGCTAAAACATATAAGGAAAGGCTGCTGGAATTGGGGATGTCTAGTTTAACGAAGAGAAGGACGAGGGGGGACAGGATAGCAGTGTTCCAATATCTCAGGGGCTGCCCCAAAGAGGAGGCAGTCAAGCTATTCTCCAAAGCGCCTGAAGGCAGGACAAGAAGCAACGGGTGGAAACTAATCAAGGAGAGAAGCAACCTAGAACTAAGGAGAAACTTCCTGACAGTTAGAACAATCAACCAGTGGAACAACCTGCCTCCAGAAGCTGTGAATGCTCCAACACTGGATGTTTTTAAGAAGAGACTGGACAGCCATTTGTCCAAAATGGTATAGGGTTTCCTGCCTGAGCAGGGGGTTGGAATAGATGACCTCCAAGGTCCCTTCCAACTTTATTATTATTATTATTATTATTATTATTATTATTATTATTATTATTATTATTATTATTATGTGTGTGTGAATTCACAGCTTGAAATAAGAGATGATAAGAATTGGCGGGTGGAAGAACTGGAGGGGAAGCCTGCATTTCAAGCTAATCGGAGAATGTGATTTATGACAGTTAATTGGAGGAGGGAATTGTGCTTTGACACTACCTGCTCAGGGGAGGGGAATCCAGATGTTGGCTTCAACTATGTTAGTGCGGAAGCTATGCTACACCAATAAAAGATTCTTTAAGGTAAACAATCTCGAAGTTCTTTGAAGAGTTTCACCTGTCGGAACCATGATAGGTGAGTGGGTGGGCTTTGCGGGGGTGGTGGTTGTAAACCGACTTCCCTTCCCCACCCGGCCTCCTCACCTTTTCCTTGGTGAGGTCCTCGTCGCCTTCGGGCTGTTCCACCCCAAATTTGTTGTCCATCTCTTCTCCCCCCTCGCAGATGTTCTTGCCTTTGCAGAGGTCGTAGACGTGCGTCAGGCGCTTCTTCGGCTGCCCCTTAGATTTGGTCAAGATATCCTTGATCTTCGGATTGTTCTGCCGGGAAAAAGGAAAAAACACACACAGGAAATGAGCCCCCCAGCTCTCAAGATGGGGCGCAGGGCAGGGACCCCCCCCAGCGGAGTTCGGGCAATCTCTGCCTTGATTTATTCATAAAAATTGAATTGGCTGCCCATCTTACCACAAGGTAATTCCGATACCTTGGCTTACAATCTTAAAAAGGTACGAAATATATATATATTTTTAAAAAAACAAACACCCTAAAAGACACAAATAAAATACAGGTAGCCCTCACGACTCCAGCAGAGCCCAAATTTTCTGTGGCCGGGTGAGTTTTGCTCCATTTTACCACTTTTCTCGCCCCCCCCCTCGTTAAGCGAATCGCTGCAGTTGTTAAGTGAGTGACCCCGTTAAGTGAGTGACCCCGTTGTTAAATGAGAGACCCCGTTGTTAGATGAATCCGACTTTCTTGCTCGTAAAGGAGGTCGCAAAAGGGGATCACCTGACACCACCACCACCACCCCGGTGACACCACGACCGTCATAAATATCAAACAGTGTCTGAGCGTCTCGAATTTCGATCACGTGACCCTGGGGACGTCGCAACGGTCGTAAGCGTGAAGCACTGTCGTTAAGTCGCTTTTTTTTCCGGTGCCGTTGTAACTTCACTACAGTCACGAAACCGTTATAAGTCAGGGACTATCTATAAAAGCAATCCAGCTGTATCCTGTGCGGGGCATAAACTTATTTACAGTTGATTTCTATTTTTGATTTACGCGCGCCCGAACAGGGACAGCCAAAGGACCGGATGTGGCCCGGGATGGGAGGGGAGCTTTAAAACGGGCAGGTCTGCTCCACGCTCTACTTTAGCCCCGACTACAGCTAGTCCTCAACTTATGACGGTTTGCTTAGTGACCAAAGTTACAATGGCACTGGAAAAAATCGGCTTATGACCGTTTTTCACACTTAACGACCGTCGCAGCACACACACACCCGCGGTCACACGATCAAAATTTGGATGCTTGGGAACTGGTTCCAGATTTACGACGGTCACAGCGTCCTGTGGGGGTCACGCGATCTCCGTTCGTCACCTTCTGATGAGCAGAGTGAATGGGGAATCCGGATTCCCGTAAGCGGTGCAGTGATTCGCTGAATGACGGTGACCGGGAAGGCCGTAAAATGGGGCAAAGCTCGCTTTAGCAAACGCCTCGCTGAGTCGCAGAGATTTGGGGCCAAAGGCTAAAATTTGGAGAAAACCTTCACCAGTAAGAAGAGTTTTGAATATTGTGGGGGAAAACGCATTTAAATAAGAATGTAAACAGGACTTATGACGAGGCAATCGAGACGATCAACGAAAAGCAGCTTTATATTGATATGGTTGTTGCTTGCAAAAACGTGAGAAAAAGGTTTGCACTAAATTGTCGTTTATTTAAAGAAGAATTGCATTAATTTAAGGTTGGCAAGAGAGAATATTATGGGAAGAGGAGGAAATCGTGGCAAGCTATCATATGGACTATAGAATTATAGAAATTGTTATTGTTAACCCAGACATGATGTTTACCAAATATTAAGGTGTATGTTAAAAATCAATAAAACATCTGGTGTTCAGGATACATACCTTATCTATCTCCATTCTACATCAACAAATTGAACAATTCAATAAATCTTTGCATATATATGTCTTAATCACCTTTATCTAACCTTTATAAGCAACTGTTAACATTTATACTTCTAGATTTTAAATAGCCAAAACTGTTGCGAGGAATTGTGAGGAAAAGGGAATTGGGGTCATTTAAAACTTGGAAAGGATCAATATTAAATGTTAAACTTATATATTCATGGAAAATTAAAACTGGGAAAATTTACTAGATTATTGATGGTCTATTATTATTATTGATGATCATCGCACAGCCAGCCAGATGTTCAGACTGGATCTGGCATTTTTGTCTACCTATCGGGTCCTTCCCAAGGACCTGGGATAGGCAGATGTGGATGTCTGATGATATTACAGATCTCGTCGCAGGATGGAAGCGGTTCCTAGTAAGGCCGCCTTTTGCAATTGACTAATAGCGAATTTGTCAATGCCGATGATGGTGTCCAAGTGGTGCTATATTATTATTATTATCATTATTATCATTATAAAAGATGGAATGTTAAAACAATTAAGACATACATAAACTAAGAGTTATTGATAAATGTAGGAAAGTTATTTTGTACCTGACTGATAGAATAAGAAGTATACTAATAAGAGACAGTACATATTAAGGGAAAAAGAGAGGAAATGTTGGCTGAGATAGTTGGAGACTTGTATTAATCATATCTATATGTAATTGAATTGCGGTCACTCAGCCGCCACGTTGTTTTTCAAAGGTATAATTGTAACGTTAGAAAATCAATAAAAAAGTTTATGAACGTAAAAATCAATAAAACGTACCGGTATTTAAAAAATAATAATAATAAAAATCCCGGGCTTCAATTTTTCTGAAGCTCGGGATTCAGCCCCATGGTTTTTTTTGGGGGGGGGTGGGTCTCATTGCTCACCGAGTCGACCAGCAGCTTGGAGCAGAAGAAGCAAACGCAGCGAAGGACTTTCATAGTTTTTCCCAAAAAGCCGACGTGGAAGACGGGCTTGGCCAGCTCGATGTGGCCAAAATGGCCGGGACACTCCGTCATGTTGCCTGCCGGAGAGAAACGCAAGGCGTGATTGCCCCTCCCGGCCACATTTGAGCCTCCGCCCAGGTGAGGGCGCAAACCGGGGACCTCACCTGCACAGGTCTGGCACCGCCCGGTCCTCTCGATGACCCCTTGGCGAGGGTCCATCAGCCCCCCCAGTTTGGGGCGACCGCCTTCGGTGGTCTCCGGGTACTTGATGCCCGCTTCGGTCACCGACATCCGTTTCTAGGAAAGGCAAGCAAGGAGAGGGTGAGTGGCGGGCGCCGTGGAAGGAAGGGCCGTTGGTTAAAAAGCGTGAACGCGCCACAAAATGGGGGCGACCCCAGCGAGGGAGTTAATACTTAGGGGGAAGAAAAGATTCTAAGCAAAGGGATTGGTTCGGTTTGGCCTAGCGGTTAAGGAAGCAGGCTGAAAACTGGGAGACGGGGAGTTCTAGTCCCGCCTCAGGCATGAAAGAGGCTGGGTGGTTTGGGGCCAATCACCAGGAGATGGTGAGTTCTAGTCCTGCCTTAGACATGAAAGCCGGCTGGGTGACTTTGGGCCAATCACCAGGTGATAAGAGAGTTCTAGTCCCACCTTAGGCACAAAAGCCAGCCAGGTGACTTTGGGCCAATCACCACGAGATGGGGAGTTCTAGTCCCGCCTTAGGTGTGAAACCCGAGTGGGTGACTTTGGGCCAATCACCAGGAGCCGGTGAGTTCTAGTTCCATCTTAGGCGTGAAAGCCAGCTGGATGAGTTTGGGCCAATCACCAGGCGATGAAGAGTTCTAGTCCCAGTTTAGGCATGAAAACCAGCTGAATGCCTTTGGATCAATCACCAGGCGATAGAGTTCTAGTCCCGCCTTATGTACGAAAGCAGCTAGATGCCTTTGGGCCAATCACTAGGAGACAGTGAGTTCTAGTCCCGCCTTAGGCACGAAAGCCGGCTGGCTGACTTTGGGCCAATCGCCAGGAGACGGTGAGTTCTAGTCCTGCCTTAGTCACAAAACCCAGCTGGGTGACTTTCAGCCAAACACTAGGAGACGGCGAGTTCTAATCCCGCCTCAGGCACGAAACCTGGCTGGCTGACCTTGAGCCAGTCCCTCTCTCTCTCTCTCTCTCTCATTCCGGCCCACCTCACCGAGTTGTTGTTGTTGTGGGGAAAACGGGAGGCAAGTGTGTTGGATAGATTTGCCGTCTTAGACACAAATAATAAAGCTGGCTGATCAATGAAACAAATAAAAATAGCGAAATAAAATCTCCGATTAGGATACCCTCCCTCAACATCTCTTCCAAATCAGATTTATTGCCAATAAATAACAGGAGAGGGCATTTTTTGTCACCGCGCCAATAAAAAAGATTGCTCAGATTGTCACAACCGCACGTTTAACATCCCTCTGGATTGGTAAGATAATATTCGTTTTTGCCAACTGGGAAGAAAAATAAGCAGGAGTTACCCATTATCATTGGCAGAAAGGTTTCAGTGTCTCGCTCCCCCCTACACACACACACACACACACACACACAGGGGCTTTTGCAAAAAAAGAGAGGGGGGGGAACTTGAAAATCTGGCTTGGCAGAATTCTGGGCAAAAAAGGCCTACGGTTCGGGCAAAACGAAGCCTAAGCAGCAGTATTGTGGAATAAATAAAAGTAAAATAAATACTTTCAAATCAGGTTACAGGAAGTCCTCCACTTAACGACCACAACTGAGCCTAACCACCGCGGTTAAACGAATCACTGCAATTGTAAAGTTGGCTTAAGTGAATTTGGCTTCCCTATTGACTTTGCTTGTGGGGGGTGTCGCAAAAGGGGATCACGTAGGACGCCACAACCCTCATAAACATGAGTCAGTTGTCAAGGGGCTGAATGCAAATCGTGTGACCGCGGGGGGACGCTGCAACTGTCTTAAATGTGGAAAAAAGTCATTTTTTCGGTGCCGCCGTAACTTGGACCGGTCACTAAATGAACTGCTTTAAATTGAGGACTTGCCTGTACTGGGTTTGTTTATATGCTTATTAATAAAGGCAGGATAAAAATTGAGTAAAACAATCTCAGCAAGCAAACTCTTTGGAAGATTGTCCCCCAGCTGCCGACTTGCCACCCTGGATAGAGAGACGAGCGGCATATAAATCTGATCAATAAAACTTAACTTAAAATCTTTCTTATAAAGTATGAATAGTGGGGGGCGATAAAAATCAGATCGGTCAATCCGAAGTTTCAGCAGCCAAAAATTCTGCCCAAATTTTCCAAGTGGCCAACCGCTTGGCCACTCTGGATAGAGCAGAAGAGCGGCATTATACATTTGATAATTTTGTTATTTTGGAATAATGCAGAATTGGAAGACACAGGAAGTTGGTGGGGGAAGCCTTTAAAAGGCAAGAATTGGGCAAGGTCCACCCTTGTCTGGGAGTCTTTATCGAGCCCCACTCTCTTAAAAATCAGGATTAAAAGAAATGG
>BFFQ01011236.1:27612-61516 GCA_003402635.1 Protobothrops flavoviridis | reverse complement strand
ATATATATATATATATATATATATATATATATATATATATATATATATATATATATATATACATACATACATACATACATACATACATACAGGAAGTTTTTCAGACAGACCGGTCTGATTGATTACACCTTGACATTTTTAACTTCTATACTGCAGTTTTACTTTTTACAATATCTTTTACCATGCAGCCCCCCAACTAGGGGCGTTAAGCAGGCTCAAGTCGCAACTGCGAAACATTTTAAATCGAAATTTCTTTTTCTGACAAAGAGTTAAAGAATTAAATTGGGAGACTAAGATGACCATTTCTAGCTTGTTCTGCTTTCATCAGTTAGCCATACCCTTTATGGGATTCGAACCTGGGCAGTTTACATACTAGGTAGTGATTTAACCACCAAGCCACAGGCTCTCCTCCCCTCTTTGCCAGCCGAGTCAAGGGAGTATATACAGGAAGTTTTTCAGACAGACCGGTCTGATTGATTACACCTTGACATTTTTAACTGCTATACTGCAGTTTTACTTTTTACAATATCTTTTACCATGCAGGCCCCCAACTATGGGCGTTAAGCAGGCTCAATATGAGAGTATAGTTATGGAACAAAATGATCTAGTATTGACTATTGATGTTAGTTTGAATCCCGCTCAATTTTTGAAAGGAGAGTTAGAAGAAGGAATGGATATTGAACATTATTGTGCTGAAGTAATTGAACTACAGACTAGAGTTAGACCTGACTTAACTGATATTGCTCTGGGAAAAAGAGCTAATTTGTTTATAGATGGGTCCTCCAGAGTGGTGGAAGGGAAGAGGAGAAATGGATATGCAATAGTGGAAGGAAGAGAAGAAGTTTTGATAGAAACAGGAAAGTTGCCTTTACATTGATCTGTACAGACTTGTGAATTGTATGCATTAAATCAAGCTTTAATTGTTGGAGAAACAGAGAGGGACTATATATTAAGGATGTTGTTTTGACAAGGTTTGATGAATGGGTTAGGCTACTGTTGAAGTTTTAAGCATAGTTCAAGTCACCACATGCCTTGTACTCCAAGCTTTAAGAGCAATATCTGTTATGTTTCGGGATCGGTGAGGCATTGATGAGGTAATTGGTGCAAACAACAACTCATTTATTAAGTTAACACAGAAGCAGCACTAACTGCCGCTTAACCTCTATTTATACAGATGACCGCTAGGTAGTGGCCAATAGAATTAAAGCAGTATTTCCCGCTTAAACACAAGCTAACTGTCAATGCTGCAAATACTGTATATTCTTGCTTTGACAATATGCAGAACTGTCTGGTATTTATATAGTTAAATCAGGCAACAGTGAAAGCCGGGAAAAAGAAACCGGAAGTAAATCATGTCGTCCAAGTTAATTGGAAGATGTGAACCGTGACCCCAAAATAAGGGAGGGAAAAATGCTTAATATGTATGTGTAACGGAAAAGGATCAGATCTAAGCATTTCCACCATGCCGTACTGACGTCTCTGTAACCTTAATAAATGCTTTTAGGAAAAAATATGCCTGAAAGTCCTTTTAAGTGTTTGGTTAATCAGACACATGACAGCATGCTTAGATCTCATCTCCTTTTAAAATGACCTGGGGTCCCGAACTCCATCCACTGCCTCTAAGCTTGACAGGAGCTGGTAAAGATTTGGGTAAGATCTCGTTATGGAGAAATAAAAATTGTCTGAGGCCAGCCCCCTGGCTGCAACAGTTTCCCTGGGGGTGAAGCGACAGCCGGCAAGCCGGGGGAGAGAGGAATCTGGCAGATTTCCCAGCTGAAAGAAAAAACTTCAAAAGCAGAAATGGTGAGTCACAGTCCTGAAGATGGAGGGAATCCCAAATTGAGGCTTTTCCAGCAATGGGCAGGGTGGCACCCACCCACCCCCCGTTGACAGATAATCAGCAGCAGCTGAGCTTACCACAGCTAATGGAGGCCTTGCGGCAGCTTGAGGTAATGCAAAAGCCAGGAGAGCTACAGCCGGTGAGCTTGCAGATGAGAGAGGCCCAGCATGCACAGCCACCATTGGGAGGCCTGCAGCAGCAGGGGGCACCACCAGCCCCCGCTGCCCAGCAGCAGAGTGCCCACCAACCATTGGATTGGCAAGCAGGATGGGGCCAACTGCAACTGGGAACACCACGTCAACAACAGAGAGCCCAGCAGCCATGGGACCAACAACCGGGGTGGGGCCAGCAGCAACAGCCCCAGTGGGGGCTGCAACAGCCTGTTTTTGCACCACCCTTCAATGCAACCTTCGATGGGGACCCAGAGAAGCTGATTTTTTTTCTCAACCAAGGACGCTCTCTCTTGAACCACTGGGCCTGCCACTATCCGGACCCAGGTGCCTTGGTCGACATTATGGCATCCAACCTAGAGGGAGAAGCAGCTGAATGGCTGAACAATTTATATAGCGAGCAAGCCCCCAAATTGGAAGATCCCCACCTCTTTCTCTTAAGTCTGAGAGAATGATTTGAGGACCCCTCCATGGGCCTCAAAGCAGCAGGACAAATTCACAAAATAAAACAAGCTGGGAGGCCTGTCCTGGACTACTGCAACCCGTGGCAGACCCTTCTCAACCATGGGAAGAAATAGCTATGGACTTTATAGTAGACCTACCTGAAAGTAGTGGAAACACTGTCATCTGGACTGTAATAGACCTGTTCTCGAAGCAGGCTCATTTCATCGCCTGCAAAGGACTCCCATCTGCCCAACGACTGGCCAAATTGTTCCTGAAACATGTCTACCAGCTGCATGGTGCCCCTAAGCAGATAATTTTGGACAGGGGGATGCAGTTCACAGCGAAGTTTTGGAGAACTTTCCTTACATTAATTGGATCATCTTAAGGTTTATCATCTGCTTTTCATCCGGCCACCAATGGGGCCGCGGAAGCCGCTAACAAAATTGTGGAGCAATATCTTAGGTGCTACGTTTCTTACCAACAGACAAACTGGACTGATCTTCTCCCATTTGCGGAGGTGGCGTACAATAATTCTGTGCACAGCAGCACCGGTTACACGCCTTTCAGAGTGGCCACAGGAAAAGAATTCAACCCAATACCTGAATATCCTCAGATGCCCTCCACTTGGGCCTCGATATCTTTGTCTAACCCTAGCCATCACAGGTAGATTCTTGCGAGTGCCTTCATCCAGACTATTCCCAAATGTCCCTCATGCAGAGACTCTAACACTCTGGGCCTCAAGGAGTTCAGGACTATGACCCAACTCCCCTACAACATGCAGCCTTTGTGAGCTGACAGTTCATCCTTCCTCCTACTGAAGCTCTGAAAGTTAGGCCCTGGACTAATGTTCGACCATCCTGTGAGCACCCAATTCAACACACGACTCAGCATCTTGTCCAAGGCCATCTCGACGGCCACATCCCCTGTGTTAAGGGGAGACTCCGGCAAATCCTGGATAGCCAGGATGCGAGCAGCTGGAGTGGGATCTGGCTCTAAATGTGGCAGGGGCAGCCTACTAAGGCCGTCCGCGTGGCCCATTTCCCTACCTGGTTTGTGAATTAGGCTGTAATTATAAGCTGAAAGAAAGATGGACCACCTGAGCATCCGTGGAGAGAGGATCTGAGGTGTTTGTTTGTCCGCCTTGAACAGACCAAGCAGTGGCTTGTGGTCCATAAAGACCGTGAATGGCCGACCATACAAATAGTTATGAAATTTCTTGATACCAGCCACAATGGCCAATGCCTCTTTATCTATTTGGGCATTGTTGCATTCTGCCGAGGACAGAATCCTTGAATAATAAGCTATGGGAGCTTATCTTCCATCAGCCGTTAAATGGCTCAACATAGCCCCTACCCCGTACGGGGACGCATCACAAGCAGTGCTTATGGGCAGCTGTTCATTGAAATGCATCAGTACCGAGTTTGAAGACAGCAGTGATTTGACTGCCAAGAAACTTTTCCCGAGGACCCTCATCCACTGCCACTGTGCTTTTTTGTCCAAGAGCCAGTGTAACAGCTCTGCCACTGCGGCCTTGTTTGAAAGGAAGGCATGATAAAAATTGAGTAGGCCTAAGAATGCCTGGAGCTCCCCCTTTGTCTTAGGATGGAGAGCCTGCTGAATTGCTTGAAGCTTGGATTCAGCCTGGTGAATGCCTGCGGCATCTATGCGGAAACCGAGAAATTCGGTCAAAGCTACTCCTATTTTGCATTTTTCCTTCTTCAGTTTCAGCCCCACTTTGCAGAAACGCTGAAGGATTGCTTTGAGCCATTCTGCTAATTTTTCTACTGACTCCCCAGCTATGAGGATGTCATCGAAATAAGGACACACGCCTGGAATATTTTTGAGCGTGAGCTCCATCATGCCCTGGAAAAGCCCTGGGGCGACACTGACCCCAAAGTGTAGGCACTTTACCCTGAAAGCTCCCCTGTGGGTAACTATAGTTTGAGCTTCTGCCATGGCATTGTCCATTGGCAGTTGCTGGTAGGCTTGAGCCAAATCCAATTTGGCAAATATGCGACCTCCCTGTAGTGACACCAAAATGTGGCTGACTACAGGCACCAGATATGAATGTTGTTGTAGCGCTCTATTAATAATACTTATAATCCATGCATATGCGCACCTCACCGTTGGCCTTAAGTGGCATAACTATGGGGGTTTCCCACTGACTGCTATCTACTGGCTGCAACACACCTTGTTGCACCAGCTTGTCCAGCTCTGCATCGATTTTTGGCTTGAGGGCAAAAGGCACTCTACGAGGCTTGATCCTTATTGGGGTTACGGTAGAATCAAGGTGGAGGGCGATTGGAGGTCCCTTGTACTTCCCTAAATTAGGGCTGAAAACATCAGCAAACTCCTGGCAAACTGCCGACAAGTCTGCTGCTTGCGTTCTGTTTATGCCAGTCACATGGATGCCCAAGGCATCAAACCAGTCTAGCCCGATGAGGCTTGTGCGGTGACCCTCAACTACCACGACATCCAGGGAACCCTCAAACTCTTTGAACTGTACTTTGAGCGTAGCTTCTCCTTTAACTGCTACGCAGGAGTTTTGGAAATCTGTTAGCAGGAGATTCGACGGCTTGAGTTTAACTTGTTTGTCGCTGCGACTGTAAATGTTTTTAAAAGTTCCTGGGGAAATTATAGATAGGGCTGACCCAGTATCCAGTTCCATGTGGCATGGAACTCCTTGAGGCTTGACTTTGAGTCTCAGCTTTTCTTTAAGGGGCTGATGAGCACCTGTTCAAAACACGCTTCTTCTGCTGGAGCAATAGCTAACTCTGTGTTGTCCCGGGACTCCGGCACCTTTCCTGGGGAACTCTTCTTGTGGAATGTCCCTCTGGTGACCCTTACAGATGGCAGCAATGTAGCCTTGTTTGCCACACACCCGGCACGTTGCTGTGCGGAACCTGCAGTCCGAGCGTCTATGTCGGCCTCCACAGCCCACACATCGAGTGAAGGGAACTTCCTTGTCAATTGGCCGCTGAGCTCTTGCCGGTGGCTTCTGCAGCTGATCGATTTCATGGTCCATGTCGGGGACCTCGCTTCTTTTTGCATCCTTGTGGTGGATGGTTTCTGGGCTGGGAGTGTTCTTGGAGGACCGTAAGGCTTTGACAGCTCCCCTGGCAGCTTCTTTGGCCATAATTTCTTTCAGGGAGTCTTGGAACGACAAGGTCTCCTTCATGAACAACTTCTGCTGAAGGTCCCTGTTCCTCAACCTGCAAATTAAATGGTCTCTCAGTCTCTCTTTGAGATCTGTGAAATTGCAGAGCCGGGATGCCTATCGTAGGGCAGCTATGAACTCAACGGCAAACTTGCCTGGTTGCTGCTCCCTTTGTTCGAAGGCGTGTCTCCAGGCAATGATGGAGAGCTTCGGCTCGAAATGTTCCTTGAGCATTTTCTTGAGCTCGGAGTAGGCGACTGACTCAAGTGTAGCTGGAGCAACTAAGTTTTCGGCTATATCGAACGTCGCCTGGCCGCACACACACAGCAGCATTGCAGCCTTTAAGCCGTCTTTGGTAACTTGGTTAGCTCTCAGATAGTTATCACCTTGCTAAATATATGGGCTCCACCTCTTGGGATGCGACACGTCGAGCTCCGACAGTTTTCTGAGCTTGGCCATGGTGAGTTGTCCCCGACCTCTCAGTGCCTTGTGCTGCTAAGGCTTCTGTGTTGGTCCTAGGGACATGTCCCTCAGGGCGTGGGCCTGCAGCGTTGCTTGCTGGCAGGCAAAAGGGTGGAATGTGGTTCCTACCAGGGTGCTGGGGCCTGGTCTTACCCCTACTGACTTTTGGCTCTCTCTCTCTTCACAGCATATCCCATCCTCATCGCCACTGTTATGTTTCGGGATCGGTGAGGCATTGACGAGGCAATTGGTGCAAACAACAACTCGTTTATTAAGTTAACACAGAAGCAGCACTAACTGCCGCTTAATCTCTATTTATACAAATGACCGCTAGGTGGCAGCCAATAGAATTAAAGCAGTATTTCCCACTTAAACACAAGCTAATGAGTATGTAGACAGTCAGTCTGGAGTTTGAACGGACACAGCCGTTTGAGCATTATCAACCGTTTCCAAGTAATTCACATCAATACATAACAATATCTATGTGCAACAAATAATGTGACTTAATTGAAGGAAAATGTTATTTCTGAGTGTTGTTTCCAATCATGCCTTGGACATGTCCTTGGTTAAAAATATCTGTTTGTTGTTGTTTTTTTGCTAGTAGCTTTAATATTCTGAAGGTATCAGAGTGGAATAAAATGTCTACACAGGGAATACACTACTTGTAGATCACTTCTTACTAATGCTTCCCATCCTACTTTGATTGAATAGGACCAGGCTAAATGTTCCCATCTAACCTGCAGTCTCATCTTTCTGCAAATGTCCAATTGCATAGTTAAGTAACTTGTGCAAAACAGGAGTTTGTACTCTGTAGAAATGTTCTCAAAATTGTGGTTTTATTCTTCATTAGCAAGCACAAAACAACCATTTATAAGAATTTTGTTGTTGTTAATTGCGAAGTCGTGTCTGACCCTTCGCGACCCCATGGACAATGTTCCTCCAGGTCTTCCTATTTATAAGAATACACTGATTCAAAGTATGCTTTTGGAATAGTGCACACTTTTGGAAAGATTTGGAAAGAACAAGGGTTGATTAATAGCAAAGAGAAGGATTCAGTTCATGGGGAACTGATTACACAGATATTGGACAATTTGATATTGCCTGAAGAGATTGCTATAGTACATGTAGAAGGGCATCAGAAAAGAAATTCTTTTGAAGACCATGGCAATAATTTAGCTAACTTGGAAGCCAAGTTGGCAGCTGCAGAAGGAACTGAATGTTTAATGTTAAGTTTAACTCCTATAGTGGAAAAACCAAGGATTAATCTAGTGTTCACTATAGGTGAGGAGTCAGAGTTGGAGAAAGTAGGGGCAGTGAAAACAGAAGAAGGAAAGATGATTAGGGGACTGGAAGCTAAAGCATATAAGGAATGGCTGCTGGAATTGGGTATGTCTAGTTTAATGAAGAGAAGGAAGAGGGGGGACATGATAGCAGTATTCCAATATCTCAGGGGCTGCCATAAAGAAGAGGGAGTCAAGCTATTTTCCAAAGTGCCTGAAAGCAGGACAAGAAGCAACGGGTGGAAACTAATCAAGGAGAGAAGCAACCTAGAACTAAGGAGAAACTTCCTGACAGTGAGAACAATTAACCAGTGGAACAACCTGCCTCCAGAAGTGGTGAATGCTCCAACACTGGAAGGTTTTAAGAAGAGACTGGACAGCCATTTGTCCGAAATGGTATAGGGTTTCCTGCCTGAGCAGGGGGTTGGACTAGATGACCTTCAAGGTCCCTTCCAACTTTATTACTACTACTACTACTACTACTACTACTACTACTACTACTACTACTACTACCACTTCTATTATTATTATTATTATTATTATTATTATTATTATTATTATTATTATTATTATTATTATATGGACAGCCATTTGTCTGAAATGGTATAGGGTTTCCTGCCTGAGCAGGGGGTTGGATAGATGACTTCCAAGATCCCTTCCAACTTTACTATTATTATATATTACCTGATGGAAGAGAAATGCTGATGTGATTTGTTTTTGGAAGCTTATGGATGCTGTGGGTTGTATACAGTGGCTAAGTAAGTTTGTGATAAATGTATGGTATGTAAATGAGTGAATAAAAAGTTCTATGACATAAAGAAAGAGGAGGGTGACATATAGTTGTGAGACCATTTCAGTGCATTCAAGTTGATTTCATTAAATTTCCTCAAGTGGGGGAAATTCCACAATATAAAACTAAAGAATATGTTTATAAAGAACTATATACTGGGGCTGTCTTCTTCTTTATCTTACCTCAGGAACAAAGGACTCCTAGCACAAACCCCATTTTTGGACTTTGCAGTACATTCTTATAAAGCTGGAGATTGGGTCCTAATCAAAACTTGGAAAGAGGAAAAGCTACAGCCGAACTGGGAGGGATCATACCAAGTGCTGTTAACCACTGAAACTGCTGTGAGAATCCGAGAGAAGAGATGGATACGTTATACTCGAGTGAAGGGACCTGTCAGAACCCACATTTCTAAGGGGGCTCTTTCTAATTCAAATTCAAACTCTACTCATTCTATTCTTTTTTAAAAAAAACAAGTTTTATTGGTTTTTTCATTTTACAAACAAGTGCTTAAGAAACAACGTGGTGGCAGGGCAATCAATTGTCCACAAAACAAAGTCATATTCATAAAGTTCGAATTAAGTCATTAAAAACCTCTCTTTTCCCTCTAATGACATATTATATTCAAATTGATATATTACAATACAACTAAATCAATCATAGCAATCCTCAATAATCTTTCGTCTAAATAAATATACAAATCCGAATCCTGTATTGAGTTTACCTATTTCACTTACTATGTTCCATATTTCTAATCTAAATACCTAGTTAACACTTCGGGGGTCTCCCCATAACCTTTTCCCTTAACATATTCACTAAGCATTTATTAATATCATTTCTTCCTTTTTCTTATTCCTCTTCCGTTACAAATGACTATCAATTCTAATAAGAAAAGAAACTATTAATTTAAATCAGAAAGGAAAAAAACAAAAACAAAGAAAAAGAAACAGAGACAAAACCAAAAAAAAGAAAAGAGAAAAAATACCTTTCTATTTCTATTATTCTTTATAATCTAACAATCAATCCCTCAATATCTATATCAAATTTGTTTAATGTCCTCCCAAAATTACTGTATCCAAAACATATTAATACATAGACAAAACAAGTTATTATTAAGTTCAAACCTTAATTAGTTTTTTATTCAATCTAACCTCTTATTTAACTGTTTTAAGCCATAAATCAATCCATATCTAATAAGCCTTTTGAACCCATTACCTAAAACCTTAAGTCACATTCTTAAATCTTATTCTGGCTTTCCTTTTATGCCAAACCGGTTTCCATAACAAGGCCTCTATATCAATGAACAAGTCACTCTTTATGCCTTGTAGAATCCTTTGAATCAAACAGAAACATCCTCTTTTCTGTTTTAGAGACCTAGCTCCTTTGTAAGTAGTCCCTTGTTGTTTTGAAAAGTCAAATCTCCACATTTGAAACTGTTGAATAGCCGGCTCAGTTATGTCCAACTTTGTAGATGATAGTTGTTTATCCAGGCTACCATAGTTCTCAGCTCGTTGTATTTGTCTGTCTATTTCTATTGGTTTTAAGATTGTAAGTGGATTACTTGCAATCCTTTTTGGTTCCTCAGAGATCTCATCTGCATGCATATGAAATAGGATGAAATCTTCTTTACCTTTAGTTAGTCCTGCTTCTGTTGTTTTTTGGTCTCTAGAGTGCTCAGATAAGGTCTGGGAGTCAATTTGTTGATTCAAAGCAGAGTTTTTGTTTTTTATTTCCATAGTAAATTCTTTTATTTGCAAACATATTTCATCAGTAGCTTTGTAAAGCTTTTCCAATATAAGTTTACAGTCAAGTTGAACCGAGGGTTGCTCCATTTCAACAATAATTAGAAACAGTCTGTATCATTTAGTAGAGGCTATGTTCAGAAAACATTTAATCATTGTCCACCCCCACCAGTACAGCTGTTAATTTTCTTTGTATTTTTCCTTTTGTGGTAATCTGAAAGTCAAGGTCAATCTGAGTCCTCAGAAAAAAGGGAAAGTTGCAATTTTAACTTTTTCCACAAGGTGTCCTCAGTACAATGTAAAATCTTCTCTCATAGACCAGGAATCTCATAAACAAGATCAGGAAACACAGAGAAAAAAAAAGAATTCAAGTCCAATAGCAGATTCAATAAAAAAGTTTTCCAAGACCCCAAAGTGAAAAAAAAGAATAAAAATAGAGATAAAAAAGTCACTTTAAGTTAATTCAATTCATAAGCTTCTTTTTCCCATACTCACCAACACCGCCTTCTCAGAGCAGGGAAATAATTTCAAAAGTGCTTTTTACAGGCACAAAAAAAAAAAGAAAACCAAGAGAGGGAAGGTAAAAAGTCTCATCCGGCTCAGCCACGGTGGTTCCTGTGAGATGTTCTTCTGACTTCTGGTTTCAGCGACTAAATGAACGGCCATTTTACCGGCCGTTCTTTCCACCATCGGCCCAAAGGAGCAATCTCAGTCCTTGGAAGAAGCTGCTGCTCTCCCAAGGATGATGAGGACCTCCTCACTGGTAGCCGCCCCTCCAAGGCGGCTTTTCGACCCGATTAAGGGTCTACCGGCAGCGGAGAATCAGCTGGCGAAGAGAGCAGTCTCCTTGCACATCTGCGAGCGCCGCTATCCGGAACCGGAAGTCTACTCATTCTATTCTTCTGGGTTCTGCCATACTCCTGGAGGGGAGGGGGGGGGAAATGCTGCGGGCCTCTTTGTTTCCTCAATCGCTACAATGAAACTCTTTCTGTCTTTCCACTTGATGTCAACTCGAAGGAGGGGGAAGAAAGGAATGCACCTCTGGGCATCTGGCTTATCTCCTCTTTCGGAAGGGAAGGTGTGAAGACCCAACAAACACTGCTACACGCCTGAGATAGTCTGGCGTTATCAGCTTTTCCCCATAACAGATTTAACACCTGGGGATTGGCCCATTTGAACTGACCGGATGAACTATTGGAGTGGGGTTTGCTTGGGACACTTTTAACCTATTGATCTGAGTGGGAAACCCTCAGATCCTGTCTATTATGCCTGCTATCAGCTTCTCTTAATAAAAGTTTCTTTTGGAAGAAACTGCTTCCACGAGTTCTGCTTTCTTAGGATGAGGTATTGAAGTGGGCCCTGACAGGACCAGTAGAACAATCAACCATCTGGACTGTTCAACAAACTGAAGATCTTCTATGAATTAAGCTGAAGAAATCATAACTGATGCTGGAATCTTGATATTTTGGGGTAACTTGGGATTTGTTAACTGCACTTGGAATTCTAATTTTCTACTGTTTCAGGAAAGAGATACCTTGTGTGTTTGGAAGAAAGAAGTCAGAAGAAACATCAGTTCCTGAAGTGTGTCTTTTGCAATTGTAATTGTATCACTGATGGTTGTTAATGTTATCATCGTGTTAACTGTTGGTTATTGTAATATTCCTTGCTTTGAGGAAGATGGGGATATTGCTGTTGTTATTTTGTGGCCTACTTTTCAATCCAATCCTGACACTTCAAGTAAGTTCTGGAACACAGTTCAAATGCAGCTCAGAAGTTAAAAGTAAAGTACCAATTTCTAGAGTTTTCAGTCAACAACTAGTTAATAAACTGAAAAAACAGTGACCTCCTCAGAGTATATTGATATATACTGCCACTAAATGGTGTCTGTGGGATGATGTGATTATTACTACCAGCAATAAATTGAATCAGCAGGTTAAGGTCTGCATTCGGATGAAGGGTGGAGATGGCAACAAATTAAAAAGTGCTTTGCAAGCCACTCTTGCTCCTTCTGCTGAACCTTCTGCTACTGCCATTATAGAAAATACTGAATCATTTTTGATGTTGATATGGAAGTTATGGATACCAAACCAACCAATGCTTGGCTAGCTTTGAAGTATCTTTATGCTGGGAAATCAGGACACTCCAGTTGTTGGGTGTGTTCTCATTTGAATGAGAAGACAATGAAGATTCCAATGGTAGCAGTTCCTATTAATATCTCACAGATTTTAATGAATACTTCAAGTATCCATTATGGAAACTTTGTTGTGTGAGAGAGACAGTTAGAACAAATACAGATACTAGAGATAGTGGGAAGTTTATATGTCCCTGATTGGTGCATCAGAGGAAATTTAACACTGGAGATGGCTGGTGTGGAAATACTGTAGTCAATGTCACCATGACTTTGGACACCTTTAATAAGATTAATATTCAAAGTGTCACCAGAAGTTTGTTTCAATCATCCAAGAATAAATCTTTGTATGAGGCTTATCTGAATTGGACTAGTGATGGTCCATAACATCAGTGGTTCCATCTTTTGGAGATTATGAATAATGCCATGATGCAGGATCAGAAAGGCACAATGGTGTTGCTAATGCCTAGTGCTGGAAATAACATTTATTATTGTTGTGAAAACAAATGTTTCCAATATATGAACATGAGAAGAGTCGGATGGTGTTACCTTGCCATGTTGGTGCCGGTAATGGAGGTGCAGGTTGAGACACATATATTCATACCAAAACATCCCAAGTATTTATTAAAGAGAAGGAAAAAAGATAATTTGTTTGAAGCTGAGGATAGATGGTGGACTTTAGCCCCTTTGTTTACAGGATGGGGATGGAAATGATGAAAAGAATAAATAATTACACCAATATTATGGATGAAATAATAAACATAACTCAAAGTGATATAATGTTATTAAGTGAAGAATTAAAAATAGTGAGGACTACATTGTTAAGACAACAGTTAGAAATAGAAAGATTAGCAGCTGCTGTGAGTGGACTATGTGCAAAGTGAATTGATTATAGTTATTGCACTTGGATACATAATACTAGTAAAGAAGTACCTGATTATTTTGAATTAATTGAAAAACATCATGAACGGCTAGGGCCATAGGAAGAGATGGTTGGAATCCCTTGAAAGGACTCAGTGATTGGATCCCTAACTTGGCCGGATGGGTAAAACAATTAATAATATTGGGAATTTTAATATTGATAATTGGAATGATGGCTTGTTGTTGTATGCAGCTTAGACCAATGATGATGATGAGTTGTAAAGATTGCTTGGTTGGATGGAAAATGAAAGATGAGAGTGAAGAAGTTGGAAGAATGTTGAGACAATTTGAGAAATATGAGTATAAAAATCAATATTGATTGTGAAAAGAAAAAGGAGGGATTGTGGGGAAAAGGGTCTATTGTTTTTACAGAACTGTGAGAAGACATGCTAGCCTGTGAAGCAAATACATTGTATATATACTGCTCACAAAAATAAAGGGAACATTTTACCATGGAACTGAAGGGGTTTGCGTTCCCTTTATTTTTGTGAGCAGTATACTTTAATCTCATGAGCTTAGCTTGAAGCTTGAGAATTGTATCTAGGAAGATCTCTGCTATGCTGAAAACTGGTCCTAACCAGAATTTACTGATATGATAACAACTTTAGAGACAATCCCTAGGAACTAACAACCATAAAAGGTAATTTGTTAATAAGGGCCAGGGGCAATAAAATTAGAGTAGTGGGAGATGTAATCAGGGGTGGAAATAATGTATTAACTTTAGAAGCTTTGGATATGTTGTGACGAAATGATTACAGCATGATTACTAAGCCAATGAAGAAGAGGTGGGAGATAAATTTGTAACAGCAATGGAGAATATAAAGAATGAATATTGAAGATTTAAGGTGTGTCCACTGTGTGCTTGCAAAGGAGTACAAATAAATTACCATTGTTTTCTCTTGGAAGTTTTGGCTTGTGATTTTTATTTCAACTAGACAACGAATCCCAAAGTTTGATTGTGAGGAAACTGAAATCTCTGCTTGCATAGACATTTTTTTAAATATATTGATTAACTCTTGATAAGTTGAGTTAGAGAGTTAAAACCCTCAAAATTCAACAACATATGCCTAGATTAAAGCATGCAATAGAAAGGATTTAGGATTTGTACTTCTGTGGCCCAAGTGGAATGGAATTCCCTTTTCAGAGGCTATGGCTCCCTATGGCTTACTTCCTCTACTGACATAATATTCTTTGTATAAGTTAGATCTCTCCAGTGGTGGGATTCAAATATGTGAACAACCAGTTCTCTGTGTGGATGCTGCTTCCGGAAGTCCATTCTGCGCCTGGGCAATAAAAAATTAGCTACCGGTTCTGCCGAACTGGTACGAATTGGCTGAATCCCACCACTGGATCTCTCCCACTAATCCCCATAGCAATATACCTTTCTCAAACTCTGGCTTGGAATTCTTGGCTGGTTGGGCTGGAATTTCAGCTAAGGGAAGCATCAGTCACAGTGCCATGTTAAAGCTATAGATGTCAATGCTGCTAACATCGAATGTTCTGGCTTGACAACATAGAGAGATGTAGCTTTGCTTCTTTAACTTGTGTATTACTTTTAGAGTTAGAATTAGTTGATGCTGGGGGGGAGGAAGAATGTCTCTCAAGGCTGTTTTGAAATAAGAGAAGATAAGAATTTGGCGGGTTGTTAAACAGGAGAGAAAGCTTACAATTCAAACTAATTGGAGAATGTGATTTATGACAATTAATTAAAAGGAGGAACTGTGCTTTTGATACTGTATGCTTAGGGGAGGGGATTCCAGATTTTGGCTTGACCGTGTATGTGCTGAAGCTATGCTCTTTTGATTAAAGACTCCTGTCAGAATCCAATTATATTTCATTTCTAGTTATCGACTATGGAAAACCCCATTTCTGCTCTCTCTGGATTCTGTCATACTACGAAGGGGAAGGGAGATGAGCAAAGGGGTTTTATGGCTCTCACTTCCTTCATTAAACTTCAAAGGGGCTGAATATGGATTCTCACCAAGAGGACTGACCATAACAATATGGCCATAACCTTTCATCTACTCCTCTCTGAAGTCTCCCTTTTGCCGGCAGTAAGGGAAAAGGGGGGGGGGACAATGCAGCGCCTGGAGTTTGGGAAAAGAGAGGAGGAGGATCGTCACCCAGAAGAACTGTGTGTGGGGCGGGGCTGCTTGAAAACACTTAAAACATTGAAGGGTAAGAGAGTATTCCTTAGATCCTGTCTAGCACGCCTACAATCATTTTATCTTAATAAATATGCCTGTTGGAAAAGATATTCCAAGAGTTCTGTATTCTTAAGATGTAAAGTGAGGTTGTTGTGGAAAGAAAGGACTCGAGCCAGCACTTTGAGGAAGGAAAGGTTGCGCAGGTTCAGAAAGCAAGGGGTCTGAACCTCGAGGAGTGTTCAGAGATCACATATATAGTTCATACAACGTATGCATTTCCTGACCCCTCTGGACCCCATATATGGTAATATTCTAAACATTGTGTTCTCAGCATTCCTGATAGTATGGAAAAATACTAGACAGTGAACATTGACACAGAGATAAAAATAGGGAATTGGCTACTAAGCAAAGCAGAAAACAGGATATGGCTTAAATGGTCAAGGACAGTGGGGCAGAACATTATCTCGAGACACAGCAATTTCTGGAATGCTCTCTGCCCTATTTCACTCCCCCCTTTTCAGAATAATCTCACTTTAGGACGATTACTCTCAACCAGTGACACTAGGATCCGCTGTCTTTATGTTCTCATAGTCCCACATAGCCATGACCTGGGCAGTTGCTTTTCGTTCAGCTAACACAGACATCCGCTTTGGCAAAGATACATTATTCACCAATGAAAACAGACACTGAACCAGACAACAGCCACTAATTAGCACAGCAATAAGGATTACTATATACTGAATAATAGTACCAATAAGACCCATTGGAAGCCAGGACCATAAGTTGTTCCACCAACTGCCTAAGGTATCAATTTGCAGATCTGAGGCCACTTTGTGAAGAACCTTGATTTGTTGTTTTACCACCTCTGATTGATCAGTGAGATTAAAACAGCACATTCCTTCAAAATAGTCACAGCCTAGATGTTGGCGGAGTAAAAGATAGTCTATGGCAGCCCTGTTCTGCAGAATAGCTTTACGTAATTCTATGAGTTCTTGGTTAATGGCTGACAAAGCCACCGAAGTAGCATTAATTGTCTTAGCCAGACTGCACGTGACGGAGTTTATGTTGATATGGACTCGCAAAGCTAAAGCAGGAACTCCCACCAATGAAATGGCCAATGCATGGTATTTGGCTGGATTCAATAGGGTGCGGGTGGAGTCACAGTCTTCACTCAAAGTGTCAGCTCTCCTATAGCGAGTGGTATTAGAAACAGTAAAAGCTGACCTACTTGGTAAGAATGCAGTTAGTCTACTCAAACAACAGTATGCAGTGCTTAGATTAGCAGGGATATAATTGAATGTTTCCTTCCCACATGTGAAGAACCATCCGTTTGGCAACCATACGTGACCATAATTAGAGCTTACTGACTGGAAGGATGAGCAATTCAGCTTATCTTGGCTCACGTTAATACAAAGGGGCTTAGGTTGTGCTGTAGATTGCTCACAGCCAGTGATTTTAGCACAAGCAACACCCTCAGGTACAGCTACAATAGGGGTATGTAACACTAGGGCATCAAGCGGCAGTTGATAAGAGGTATGTCCCCAAGCAGATAGTGAGTCATACTTTATCTGATCTTCTGACATACGGTGTAGTCGACCAGTATATGAGTAGGCCTTCATCACAGAGGCTGGGACACACAAAGGTATCAGGCAAGTAGAAATTAAGTTTTCCATATCATATGGTGGTTTTCTGATTGTAAGCCCAAATTGTACTGGATTCACATGCACAATACAAGTCCCCTTCCATCCGGGTTTTAACTGCGAGACTAGGGTGACTTGTTCCCAACCCCAGAACAAAGGAGGTCCACAGTCCAAAGTTATGGGAGGAAGGACTCTTTTATAGGGGGCTTTTGCACACATTCCCTTTCTCATAATTTACCCCACAAATGGACATGCTTCTGGATTGGTAGGCTGCCTAGTGAGACACGCCTCCTTTGCAATCTTATCAAAAACTCGTGGATACTGGATGGGGCAAAATGCCATTCCAACACTCTGGGGTAAAAGCAAGAGGGGGGTTACCATCACATTCACCTGTTCCAATCAGATAGGATAGTATCACTTGGGGAGCCTCCTCTGGCCTGCTCCACTGACCTGAATTGAAAACACATACATAATTACCATGACAAATGAAAGAAGCAAGCAAAAGAAAACAAGAATCTTCATCCTTTCTTCTCCCGTGCATAGAAAGCCAGCTTCCGGTGTGGCTTAGCAGGGGTCTTCACTACTGTGCATTGAGGAACCTATTGCCGGTAAGGTTCCAGCAGAGTAGCTCCGGATGTGTGCAGAATAGCCTATATAAGTATAGCATTAATAACACAAATAATAAGGCATACACTAAATGCATTTAAAAGTGAGTTTTGTGGGAGGCATGGGTTGTGAGGACACTTTCCACAAGGGATCAGCAGCCGCTTTGACCCTTGTCCAGTGGATCCATGACTTGGACTCTGCAATTTTAATAGCAAGAGGGGAGGCCAATATCACCTCATACGGCCCTTTCCATTGACCCTCCAACTGTTCTTTCTTCCAATGTTTAACCCACACCTTATCTCCTGGTTTGAAGGAGTGGCATCTAGTCACCAACCTAGGCAATGATTGTTTAATGACATAGTTCCTGAGTTTCTCCACTTGTCTATTCAACTCCTGTACCATCTCCAGAGCCCACACTCCCCCCTTATGTCCCAGATCTGGCCAGCCGGCAAGATTCCGACGCAACAGGGTAGGAGGCCGCCCAAACATTAACTCGAAAGGGGACAGTTTACTTTGTCTGCGAGGTGCACATCTGACAGCATACAGGGCCAAGGGCAAAGCGTCCGGCCATTTCAAATGACTTTCAGTACATATCTTAGGGTGCGGTTCATTCTCTCAGCAGGACCACCTGACTGAGGATGGAAAGCACTGTGAAACCACCACTTGGACCCCACAGATTGGGCCACAGCTTGATTGATCTGATGTATAAATTCGGGCCCATTATCTGACGAAATGAGAGATGGGCTTCCAAACCGAGGGATCAGTTTCTTCAGCAATACCCTGGCCACTTCTCTCGCCTGTTTAGTCTTGGTGGGGAAGGCCTCCGGCCAACCTGTATACCTGTCCACAAAGACCAATAGAGCTTTGTATAGACCACATTTAGGCATATCTGTGAAATCAACCATGACAGACTCCATAGGAAAATATGATGAAGGTATAGTTCCCGGTGGCAAAAGGGGTCCTTGTCGAGGATTGACCTTGGCACAGCTAGCACATTGGGATACAACCCGAGCTGCCATGCCAGCTATCCCATTGATGTAATATTCCCGCCCTAACGCCTCTTCCAACCTGGTTTTACCCATGTGGGTAGCATCATGAGAAGACTGAACCACAGCCCATGCTGAGGACTGTGGAACGAAGATGCGCCCATCGGGTAACAAGTACCACCCATCCTTTACAGTTGCCTTAAGATCAATGACTGCCTTCACACATTCCTGCTGGGAGTATGTTGGCTGGATAGTAGGGGGCAGGACCCCCAGATCCATTGCCATGTGTATGGAAAGATCCAAGGTAGATTTCCCTCTTTTTGCAGCATTCCTAGCCTCTAAATCTGCCCTCCTATTCCCTTGGGCCACCTTATCAACACCCCTCTGGTGTCCTTTACAATGCATGACCGCAACTTTACCTGGCATCTGTACTGCATCAAGGAGGCGCTAAATTAGGTGTCCATGTTGTACATATTTGCCCGCTGAATCCCGAAACCCCCTTTCTTTGTAGACAGCCCCATGTGCATGCAATGTCAGGAAAGCATATTTACTGTCTGTCCACACATTCAAAGTCTCACCTACGGCTCTTTCTAGTGCTCTAATTAATGCCCACAATTCAGCCACCTGTGCACTGTGTTCGGATGGCCCGCTTTCCACGACCTCATCATCATCTACAATAGCATAGCCTGCAACTCTTTGTCCCTCATGCATATAGCTGGAGCCATCTGTATACCAACTGAGCTGAGCTGCCTGAAGAGGGACGTCAGACAAGTCTTGCCTGCTAGAGTAAACACTTTCCAATACTTGTAAACAATCATGTTCTACATTAATGTCCCCTGGCAACAAGGTGGCTGGATTTAGTCGGTTAGAGACAACCAGTTTAACTTGTGGATTCTCAATCATCAGTGCTTGATATTTAAACAGCCTTTGATTGCTTATCCATAAATGCCCTTTGTTATCCAATATGGCCTGCACCGCATGGGGGGTGTGCACATTCACAGGACATGAGAAGGTCAATTTATTACAATCCTGCAACAGGACTGCTATAGCAGCAAGGACCTTCAAGCAATGTGGCCACCCCTGGGCTACACCATCCAACTGTTTAGACAGATAAGCTACTGGCCGTTGCCACTGGCCTAACTGTTGAGTCAATACCCCCAAAGCTACATTGTCCTTAGTATCCACATATAAATTAAAAGCTTTTTCCAGATTTGGTAAGACTAAAGCTGGAGCCAATGTGAGTGCTAACTTAACATCCTTAAAAGCCTTTTTCTGTTCCCCCTCCCAGCAAAACAACTCATGCTCACCCCCCTTTGTGGCTGAATAAAGAGGGGCTGCCATCAAAGCATAATTTGGAATCCATATCCAACAAAAGCCAGCCAAACCCAAAAACCCCCGTAGTTGTCTCCGATTTGTGGGCTCAGCTATGGCCAACACAGCTTGCTTTCTTTCCCACCCTAGGGCTCTATGTCCACGCTCAATGTCATACCCCAGATAGCACACCTTCTGTTTCACCAATTGAGCCTTCTTCCGAGAAACCCTATAGCCACATTTTAATAATAATCCCAATAAAGATGCTGTATTTTCCCAACAGGTATCCTCTGTCTGACCTGTCACCAACACATCATCCACATATTGCAAAAGCGTGTCCCCCCTTTGCCGGGGCACAAAATGCTGTAAATCCTTCCCTAAAGCAGTACCAAACAGGGTGGGTGAATTCTTAAATCTCTGTGGCAGTCTTGTCCAAGTATACTGTGATTTTAATCCAGTCCTTGGGTTCTCCCACTCAAAGGCAAACAAGGGTTGGCTCATCTCATGAACTGGGATTATAAAGAATGCATCTTTTAAGTCTCACTGAAAACCACGCTGCTTTAGGTGGAATCAGGCTCAACAAAGTATAAGGGTTGGGCACAACAGGATGAATAGTCACTGTCACGGAATTGATGACATGCAAGTCCTGCACTGGGCGATAAGACCCATCTGGCTTCTTAATGGGCAATATAGGTGTATTCCAAGGTGACTGGATAGGCACCAAAATTCCTGCTTCCAGGTACCTCTGAATACTTTCATATATTGCAACTATAGCATCATTGGAACATGATCACTGGAGAATATGCACAGGTGTTGCCAATGACTTCATCTCCACCATCACAGGTGGGTGGTGGGCGGCAAAGCTTGGGGGGTTATCCTCCGCCCACAGCCCTGCTACTCCAAATTCCTTCCACTTCTCCTCCTGCAACTCATCCTCTACTGATCTGACAACCATCAACCTCCACATAGTCTCAGGCTGATGTTTCACTTGGATCTTTTGTTGGCCCTCATCAAAGGAAATAGTTGCCCCTAGTTTGCTGAGCAGATCCCGGCCTAGCAACGGTATTGGGCATTCAGGCATGTATAAAAATTCATGCTGAATTTTTGAACCTTTAAACACACATGTTACTGGCTGGAGTATTTGACGTCCCAACACCTGTCCTGTCACACCTTGAACTTGTACATAGTGGGGACCCGGTATAGCAACCTGGCTATTTACAACTGACCTCCCTGCTCCTGTATCCACCAGAAAAGTTGTCTGCCGACCCCCTACATTCATAGTAACCAAAGACTCAGGGGGGGTCTCCTCTAAGCCCAAGCCTGGTCCCCGTCAATCTGTCCATACTGTCCCTGCCAATCCAATCCCCTCTACTTCTCTATTCCCATCAAAACCTCCTCGACTTCCTCTGTTTCCTCTCAATCCTCTGCCTCCATAGGGGAACCTCAAAGGTGCTCCACGCCCAAAGCCACCACGTCCCCCACCTAACCTTCCTCTCCATCCTTGTCCTCTCATCACTCTCTTTGGGCACTCTCTCTGCCAATGACCTTCCTCTCTACAATTAGCACACTGATTTGGTCCAAGCAACAGTCCTCCTTGCAGAGCTACTGCCAACAATTCTGTCTTTTTATGCATCCTTACGTCCTTTTCCTTCTTCTCTATTTTGTCCCTATTGACAAACACTTTCCTTGCAACTTCCAACAATTCAGATGTATTCTTCCCTAAAGCTCCTTCAAGCCTTTGCAACTTCCTTCTAATATCCTCATAACTCTGTGCTATAAAACGCTCATTTAACATCCGCACATGATTCTCATGCCTGGGGTCTATCTGAGTATACAATTCATAAGCCTCTATCAATCTCTGCAGGAAGCTTTCTGGACTCTCCTCTGCTCCCTGAGTCACTAAAGACGGCTTAGACATATTTACTGGAGGTTTTCCAGCTTTACACAGTGCCTCCACCACTAAATTCTGATATTCCTTCAACAATGTCATATGGTTGTTATCACGAACATCCCACCCTGGATCGGTCTCTGGGGCTTTAGCTAAAACTACTGCCTGCAAATCCTGTGCAGCCGGATTCCTATCTCTCACACATGTTCTAACAGCTGCTTTCCACTTCTCCTTTTCCTCAGGAGTTAACAAAGTATTCAACAACTGCTGGATATCCTGCCACATCGGGTTGTGAGTTTGCATAATGGTCTGAAATAAATCTGCCATTTCTGTTGGCTTAGTAGTTAAAGGACCATAATGCTGCTTCCAATTTAACAAATCTAACAAAAATCTAACAAAACGGAACATACTGGAAAATGGATTTGATCTGCGCTTCTCCCTGCTGATTCAATACGTGCTGATCCATCTGCCTCAAAGGAGCAATCAACTCCCCTCTTCTAGCTTTAGACCTTGTCACCACTCCCACTGTCACTTCTGCTCCAGTCTCATCACCTCCTCCTTCACACAGCTCTTCACTTTCCTCTCCAGGGAGATCTTTCTCCCCTTCTCCTTCCTCCTTGGGTGCCGTCGGCACCCTTTTCCCTTTCTTTCTCCGCACTACTGCTTGAATGCTATCTGGCACAGCTGCAGCCTCCGCCACAGGCTGGAGCACTGGAGGTGCTACCATAGGCTAGGGTGGGGGAGGCGGCTGTGGCACATACGGTGCCACAGCCGTATGTGCCACAGTGGAAGCACCACTTCCTCTTCCTCTATCAGAACCTCTTTCTTCGAGTCAGACAGCTTGGTTTCTGAAATTTTCACATCCTTAAATCTTTTTGACACCACTTTCAATTTTTTTCCTTTAGGTCTAGCTACACACAAGCACACCATCTCTGCCTGGCATTGCAGCAGATCATCTGCCCTTTCAGCTACTGCATCCCCCCACTGATCTATGTACTGAAACTGATTAGGATAGTTCTCTTCATTAGCTGCAATCAGCGAAGTAAGATCATCGATAGTCTGAGTATTGAACGTTCCCTCAGGGGGCCACCCTACATCTAAATGGGGCCACCATTCTTCGCACAGAAAGCACAACCTATCCTTGGTGACTGGGGGGGTATGGCACTTTATATTGGGTATGATTGAAATATTGATCAAAACCTTTTAACATACATTGAAGTGGTGTGCTAGGCACACTACTTTCCCCTCCCATTTTGACACTAACACTGCCACCACTACTGACCTACGGTGCCGGTATTTCCGACGGCCACTTATAGGAAATGCAGCAGCAGATGGCTTAACCTCCCACACACACCTTAACACGGACTTCTTTAGGAACGACGTCCCGAGTCCAGGGGGGCGATCAATCCCCCTCTTCTATCTTCAAGTGAGATAGGTACTTCCCCAGCTTAACACATACTCGCCTGAGGCGTCTTCACACACACCCGTCCTGGCCAGGATTTGGTTCAGACCTCCTTTCCTTCCCCCAAGGGTTCTTGGACTGGCTGTCAGCACCGTTGGCTCCGCAGAGAAGTCACCACTGTCTCCCGAAGGGGATTCCCCCGTGGCACCTGGAGAATATTTCAGGAGTGGCTTCCCATCGGGTCCGAGGGGTCAAGCCACCCTCAGCGAAACATCGCCTCGCCCAAAAGTCCCATCTGCGGGTGCCAGGAAACTGTTGTGGAAAGAAAGGACTTGAGCCAGCACTTTGAGGGAGGAAAGATTTAATATGCGCAGGTTCAGAAAGCAAGGGGTCTGAACCTCGAGGAGTGTTCAGAGATCACATATATAGTTCATACAACATAAGCATTTCCTGACCCCTCTGGACCCCATATATGGTAATATTCTAAACATTGTGTTCTCAGCATACCAGATGGTGAACATTGACACAGAGATAAAAATAGGGAATTGGCTACTAAGCAAAGCAGAAAACAGGCTATGGCTTAAATGGTCAAGGACAGTGGGGCAGAACATTATCTCGAGACACAGCAATTTCTGGAATGCTCTCTGCCCTACTTCAAGGTGGGTCCTTACAACTCCTTAAGGTAAACAATGCCTCCAGGTTCTTTGAAGAATTGCATCTGTCGGAACCATGACAACAGATACAGCAGTGCAGTCCAGTTCTGTAGCCTTTGTAAAGATCCATAGTGAAGCATTACAATGCTTCATCAATTCAATGAATTCATCAATTAAATCACAGTGAAGCATCACAGTGTCATGATTTCCCATGCACTCTATGATGAGATCACAAAAAAGCATTTTTGTGGATAAATAAAAAACTTTTTTTGACTCGGCAGTCATTGTTCTCTCTGAGCTTGGTTATTTTTGTGCAGATGTTTCATTATCCACTGATGATGTAACCTAGTTTGGGAATGAAACAAACAAGCTCAAAAAGATCAAGAATTCCTCATTTCAACCCTGAGCTACAAATATTCTCCTTTATTCTTTTGACTCAGCTTGGAATATTTTTGTCTGAAGTATTTCAATTCTGGATAGTTATGGAAAAATATTTCCAGCATAGCCATAACATCTGATTTATATCTGATTATAACATGATCCATTACATTAAATATTAATACTGTTTTTTGGTTTTTGGTTTTCCATTCAACTCCTTTTGTTGTGTCTTTTTATATTGTAAACCTGAAGGCAGCACTCATTTTTCTTTATTGATCTAAGGTACTCTGAAATTCTTTCTGATTCAAGTGTGTGAAACAAATTCTTAAACAAAATAATCAATAAACAAGATTGTGTTTTAGAGATTTGTTTCTAAAATGAATGAAGCTTGACCTAGTCTCTAATCGGCTAATTGCAAATTTTGGGAAAGAGCCATTTATAGGCATAAATAGGAATGTCATTTAGTATCAGGTAACACAGGATTGATATATTTTTTTTCTCTTCAGTTGAATAGAGAGGTATAGAAAAAGTAAACTGCACATTTTGACACTTAATAGAAAATTCAAGAGTGTTATGTTCATTTCATGAGAGCCTACCTAAGTCTTTCATGCTTTTTATTTTTCATTTTTATCCTTAAATGAGGTTGGGTAGGAACTGAAGAGTGGGCTGATTAGTATATAGATAAATGACATTTCAAAATGAATTTGAACAATTTTAGCAACACTTGAAATAAAATGCAACCTTTAAAAAAAAACTGCACATGTGTGTCAATATTTTAAATCTTTCCCTATGCAACCATATCCACCATCACTTTAATGAACATAGCTTGTTTAATAATTGAAAAAGACAATTATTTTTAGCAGTGTGATGGTAAATCTAATTCTGGATTACATCAGACCATACTTGGAGGAACTGTATAAAGTCAACAAATCTACATGTACCTAAGATTTATAGAAGTTCAGCAAAGTTTCTGACATGCTATTTTTCTGTGTGCAAATCTTTTTACTTTTAGATATAGAAGTTTTCTTATATCTATCACTTACTCATTTTTGACCAGAAGTAGGAGCATTTTATCACTTGCTCTTGCATAATTCATGCAATTATACTTTATGTTGTAAGTTCTAATATTTCCTTTTCACCCTGTTATCTTTCATTTTGTGTCTCAATCCTTCTTTTATTAATAATATTTTATTAGTTTTCTAATTTTACATTTAAGTGTTTAGAAAGCAACATGGTGGCTGGGTTAATCAATAGTTCAATAACATACATGAATCTTTAATACAAATCTCAAGTTACAACATCAAATATTTCTTCTCTTTTCCCCTCAATATCTACTATCTCATATTAGGCTAATACAGTTCTTATTATATCAATTAAGTAAAAACATCATTATTACATTTATCAATAAACTTTTAGCTTATACATATCTTAATTGCATTTACATTCAATCCTTATAGACAATCAATGTCCTGTTATTAGTTTTTTCCCAATCTTTAATTTTCCATCAATATTCAAATTAACATTTGATATTTATAATTTCCAAGCTTTAAGTAACCAAACTTTCCCTTATCTCAATTCATAACAAAATCTAATATTCGAAATCACATCTTATCCATTTGAGTATAGTCTTGTTCTATTTTCTAAAAGTTATCTATTTTCCACCATATTAAATCATCTAATTAATAATACAGTATCCCCTTCAATAAATCAAAATCATTATATATATTGTCTGGGTTAACCAATAAATCAAGCATAATCATATTTTTTTCATTTGGGTCTAATTTTTAAATATTACACAAATAGAATCCTTATTTTCAACTGATTTCCAAATATTTTAAATTAAATGACCAAAATTCCCCTTATCTCAACTTTATTTTCTAAACATTTTCTAATTTCCACTATATTCAACCCTCTGATTAGTAATATGAAATCCCCTCTAATAAATAAAAACTCTAATTTTCTTTAGCCTTACTCTGGCTTTCTTCCTTTGCCAACTGGCCTTCCATGTCAGTGCTTTTAAATCATCAAATAGATCTACCTTTATCATTAGTTATATTATTTGAAATAAAAGAGACCATTTAGTTGCCATTTTGGGGGGGAAGGACTAGCCCTTTTCTGTTCATTACATTGCCTCCCTATTACTCCAATTTCCCATGATTGTCCTGACATGTTTATCTTCCATTCAATCTATTCTTCTTCCTTCTCGTCAAGTTTCTTCTGATTTGGGGGCGGGGCCAGCTGTCAAGCTGACCGGTTGTGTTGGAAGGTTCGCCGGAATACACAACTACTTTGCCAGCCACTTGGGCTGGCTTTTCGGAGCCACAGCTCATTGGAGAGGAGCCGAGAATGAAGGATGACCTGCAGTGCAATCCAGGTGGTGACCGGAGCGCGACGGCAGGGAAGAGCCTGGCAGACCGAGCGGGGAAGAAGACGGCCCTTAATGGCCGACATAGAGGCTTGACAGAAGGACAATATAAGCAGTGAAGTAGCCTATGACAGGTGACTGGAACTGGCCAAGAATTGATTCTGGCGGAGGAACCGGAGGAAACTGGAAAGGAAGAGTCCTTTGGAAGTTTTTCCCTGGGTAGCACAGGTTAGGAGGATCCCAGGAAAAAGGGGGGAGTGTTTTTTTCTCATCCCCCCCCCCCCGTGAAAGCTTGTTTGGGAAAATTTTTTAAAAAGTCCCAAAATTGAACTTGGAATGAGATAGAGATGCACTAGCAGGGAAAGAACAGTGTTAATAAGAAGGGACCGGAGAGTTTTGAGGACTACAGGAGATTGAATTGGCAGTAGAAGAGAGAAAAAGAAGGTGATTTGGAAGGATGGGCTGACATCTTGAAAGGATATTTTGAAAGTGACAGCGCACTTTCTATGTGGAGCTGAAGTTAAAAAAAAAGCCAAGAGGGACATCTTGTGGCTGAAATAGGAACCGTTTCTCTTTTTTTTCTTTCTCTCCTTGGAACTCTTTGATATTGGACGCATTTTCTTGGAAGTCTTTCTTTCCCTCTCTGTAGGATTATCTACAGACTTTGGATACAAAGGACTGCTTGGAGTAATAGATAAGATCTAATTGTGGCCGTGGTTCAAATTGTCTAGGTACTTATATATATTATTGCTATTATAATTAAGAAATAGTGAATCTGTGCCCAGAAATTAATACTTAAAGTTATAGATATTTTATCTACTGCTATTAACTACCTATCTTATATTGTTATTTGTATTGTTAATACTACTGTTATTTTAGGTATAATTAAGCTAAGTAGATTATTCTATTACTTGAAGTGTGGAATTCAAAATGACGAGTATTCCGAATCTATCCAAGGTAGGGATAGCGAAGAAGGGGGCACAGATTGCCTCAACTACCTCAAGTCCATCTAGCCAAAAATCAATTGATGAGCTTCTGCAAAGAGAAAGGTCTAATTCATTTAAAGACCACAGGTCATGTTACAAGCAATGCAGGAGGCCATGGCTAGAAATCATGAAGAACTGAGGAAAGAGTTTGGAGAGGTAAGGAATGATACAAGCGATCTCAAAGAACGGATGCAAGTCATGGATGGAAGATTGGAATCATTCCAACAGCAGATGGCAAAGAATGAACAGAAATTACAAAAGATGGAGGAAATGATGGAAAAGGAAGGAAAAAGAGTAGAAGAAATAAATGAGAAACTAACCAGAGTGAATAAAGAACTAGAAGCAACAGTTATCGCCCTAGAATCTGAAAAAGCTGACCGATACTTACAGTTTCAGAACATAAGAGAAGACAGGGGAGAGGATCTATTGGAAATGATAGCAGATCTACTAGCAAAAGCTCTGGGAATAGGGAAAGAAGAAATGTTGAGTGAAATGGATGAGGTCTATCAGATCCACACAAACTATGCAAGATGACATAACCTGCCTAAAGAGATTCATGTTAGGTTTGTTAAAAAGTCGATTAGGGACAAGATCCTTCACAGAGTGAGAGATGAGCCATTAGAATGCAAGGGGAAACAGCTGATTGTCTTAAAGCAGGTGCCGAAAAGAGTTAGGGATCTATGAAGACCCTACCACTTCTTGACAATGAAACTGACTAGATATAATGTTAACTTTCAATGGTTGATTCCAGAGGGAATACTGATTTCGTGGCAGGACAAGAAGATTAGAATAGACACTTCAGATAAGGCAGAGGAATTTTATAAGCAAAACTTTAGCAGTGAAGAAGAATTAGAGAGAGATGTTGAAGAAGCGAGGGAGTCAAGGTTGGCTAGAAGAGAAGAGGAGGGACAACAGGGGAAAGTGAGAAGAGAGAAGAGAGAGGAAATGGTAAACTATGAAAGGGAACAAGAGCTGAGAGAGGAGCCAAAGGAGACTAGAATAACGAGGGGTATAAAAACTAGATATAAGTAGAAACATGATGGGAGAATTCCAAATCCTATCCTTGAATATTAATGGCCTAAACTCTCCTCAAAAAAGGAAAAAAACTTTTAATAAATTGATTAGAAGAAATTTAGATGTTATAGTTATTCAAGAGACTCACATTAAGGAACAGCATAGACAGGTGTTGGAATGTCCTAAACTGGGGAAGATGTTCGCTCTCTATCACAGCACAAAAAAAGATGAGTAGTGATATATATCAGAGAGTCAATCTTAGCCAAGTAAATTTATAAAGATACAAAAGGCAGGATTTTCATAGTGGAGACAACAATTAACCAAAAATGGATAATATTAGTAGGAATCTATGCCCCAAATGGGGGGCAACAACAATTCTATAGGCAACTATATAATACACTACGGGTGATAGATTGTGAGAACATCTGTATTATGGGCGATTTTAACACAATAATAGATAGGAAGCTAGACTATAAGAGCAAGGAAGGAAGGAAGGGACCTAGAAGAATATTGCCAAAAGTTTTCTTTAAGATGGTGGATGAACTAGGGATGCGAGATAATAGGACGAGAAAGGAACTCGTACTATTCGAGTAGATATAAGACATGGTCCAGGATAGATATGGTTTGGGTAATGACAGAACTATTGCAGGAAATGGGGGAAGTGGAAATAGAAACGAACCTTTGGGCGGACCACAACCCGGTGAGAATCAGGTGGAGAGGGGGGAAAAAATTGGTAGATGGACACTAAAAAGGGCAATTATAAAACACAAAGAATTTAAAATAAAGCTGGAGGAACAGCTAAAGTTGTTCTTCCAGGAAAATAAAAAAGAGGATATGAACATACAAAATTTATGGGATACAACGAAGGCGTATGTGAGAGGAGTGGCTATAGCTTACATGGCAAGAGAAAATAAAAAGAAGAGACAAAAGGGGAAAAACTTGGAAGAGGAATTCCAAAGATTAGAAATAGAACTACAACATAACCCCCAAAATGAAAGCCTGAAACAACAAATGGAAGTGATTAAACATAAGCTGTCCATTCTTGAGAAAGAAGAACTAGTACAACAAATTAAAAGGAGCGGCCAGAATTTCTTTGAGAATGCGAACAAGCCAGGGAGATGGCTATCGTATAAGCTAAAGAAGCAGAGAGAAAGAAGCTGGATTAATAAATTACAGGACAAAGAGGGAAATATACAACATCAAAGTGAAGAGAAGAAAAAGATAATTCAAAATTACTATATGAAACTATATGATGAGAATAAGTGGGCTACGGATGAAAAAATACTTCAATGTTTTAAAAAAGCTGATCTACCAAAAATCCCGGATGAATCAAAGTGTATATTGAATGCGGAGATAACAATGATTGAATTAACTGAGGCATTGAAAAAACAAAAGAGCAGCAAAGCACCGGGTCCAGATGGACTGCCAGTAGAAATATACAAAGAATTTCAAGATTCATTTGGCAAAATATTATTGGAGACGTTCAATGCAGTCCTAAAGGAAGCAAAAACACCAGCATCCTGGATAGAAGCAAACATTGTGCTGATCCCAAAAGAAAATTCGGACTTAACAAAAATCAATAATTATAGGCCAATATCACTTTTAAATTCGGATTACAAAATATTTATGGCAATAATTGCGGGAAGGCTAAAAAGATACCTAAACGAATTTATACACGTAGATCAAAATGGTTTCCTACCACGAAGGCAAATTCGAAACAATATGAGTGTAGTAATCAGTGCTCAGTCATTGCAGAGTGCAAATATGGCTCACTGCTACGCAACGTTTATTGCCTTATATACAGGTTTCCAAGTAGCAAAAGTTTAACATGGCATCAGCATAGTAACAGCATTTCTATTGGTGAAACCCTTTACCAATGCTTAAGGATAGAAAGCCAGAGGCCCAAAACAGGGGGCAGTTGGCTGTAGTATCCTGTTGTTGTAGGCTAGCTGGTATCAGGCAGGTGAGGTCATTATACCAGCCTGGGTAGTTTCCCACATTGTCATGGTAATCAAGAGAAAAAGAGATAAGGAGAGAGAGAAGGCATACAGGCGTCAGAAGGGCAGCATTCTGCTCACAGCCTCCACCCGGCCCCCCTCTTCATATGAGGACAATTTTGAATATTTTAGAGTACTATGAGATTCACAGTGAAAAACAAGTAGTTCTGATGTTTTTGGATGCACAAAAAGCCTTTGACAATGTAAATTGGAACTTCATGTTGAGGCAGTTAGGCTATATGGACTTTGGCAGAAATTTTATAAAAATATTCAGAGCTATATACGATAAACAAGAGGCGAGAGTTATAATCAATGGAGAAGCGACACAAAGCTTTCAAATTAGGAAAGGTACAAGACAAGGGTGTCCGCTCTCGCCGTTAATGTTTATATTAACTCTCGAAGTACTGACTAGAATGATTCGAAAGGAAAGCCAAATTAGAGGCTTAAATATTAAGAAAGAAACCTACAAACTGCAAGCATTCGCGGAAGACCTCGTATTTATCTTAGAGGAACAGCTACATTCGGGTACAAGACTGGTGGAAATATTAGAAGAATATGGAGAGATAGCGGGACTGAAAATCAACAAAGATAAAATGAAAATGATAGTTAAAAATAAGACTAGTACACAGAAAATTGACCGGGTGGAGAAAGTAAATATCCAAATAGTGAAGAAAGTTAAATACTTGGGAGTACAGCTAACAGCAAAGTGTATTACAATCAAAGAAAATAACTATGTTAATTTAAACAATCAGATAAAGAAAGACTTAGAAAGATGGAAACATTTGCAACTCTCCTTTATGGGGAGAATTGCAGCAGTAAAGATGAACATTTTACCTAAATTACTCTTTTTATTTCAGAATGTCCCCATAAAATTAGACAACAAATATTTTTTAAATTTGAATAAAATAATATTGAAATTTATTTGGCAGGGGAAGATATCTAGAATCAAATTAATACTACTACAAGAAGCCAAAGAGAGAAGAGGATTCGGACTACCTGACTGGGAGCTGTACTACCAAGCGGCAATACTTACCAGGGTGCGGGATTGGATAAATTTAAAAAATAGAAGGCTATTAACTCTAGAGGGTCATGATTTACAATCTGGATGGCACGCATTTTTGTGGGATGAGAGATATAACGTTCATCAATACTTCCAGAGACACCATATTAGAGCAGCATTACTCAATGTGTGGATTAAAGTTAAACAACAGAACTATATAGAAACACCGGTATGGCTCTCAACACTGGAAGCGCTAGTGCATCCAAATTTTATGAACTTGGGAAAAGTAGTTACGTACATAGATATTCTAAATGAACAAGGGGAACTTAAATCTAGACAAGAATTAAAAGAAAACGGGGTACAATTGGAATGGTGGGCGTACCTGCAAGTTCAGTCATGTTATAAGAAAGACAAAAAGGAATGGGGTATATGGAGGAATCTGACAACACTAGATAAAATATTATTAGGAATGGAGGAGAAAGCAATCCAAAGAACATATAAATATTTATTGGAATATAAAATGGAAGAGGAGCAGGTAAAAGAAGTGATGATAACATGGGCCCAAAATTTCGGATATAATATTGATTTAGACAAATGGCAAATGTTATGGGAAAGAAATAGAAAGTTAACCTTGGCTACCTCATATAAAGAGAATCTGTACAAAATGTTTTACAGGTGGCACTTCTCCCCAACAAGATTGGCAAAGATGAGAAAAGATATATCACCACAATGTTGGAAGTGCAAGAAAGTGTTAGGCACTTATTATCATATGTGGTGGACTTGTTCCAAAGCCAAAGAATTTTGGTGGCTAATAAAGACTTGGTTGGAGGAAATGTTGAGACTGAAGATAGATCCCAGACCAGAATTGTTTTTATTGGGAATGATAGATGGGAAGTTTAACAAAGGAGAGACATATCTAGTGTTGCACATCATAACAGCAGCAAGGTTGGTGTACGCCCAGAACTGGAAAAACGGAAATTCCCTGGTGGAGAGTGAACTAATTAAAAAGTTTTTGATATGTGCAGAGATGGATAGATTATCCTTAAAAATTAAAGACAAGGATGAAACATAGTATTATGAAGTATGGGATAAGATGTTCTATTGGTTAGACTCGAGGAGAAAAAGTCAGAACAGAGAAAGCTCATCTAGAAGAGAGAAAGTGTAGATTTCCAATCTCAAAGTGAGCGTAAGATAGAGATCAGAAAGAATATGAAATAAGAATGGAAATGGAAGTTATGTTATAAATAGACGTAAATATGTATGTAAATATATAAATATGTAAATAGTATAAAATGCAATATGTAAATGGTATAAAAGATCAATGACTAGGAAGATATATGGTATATGGTATAGTATGTATGGTAAAATAACAGCCAGAAAAGTCACACTGTGTTCAACCTGTTTTTAAATGTTTAATTAATATAAATTAAAAAAAGTTTATTCTGATTTATATAGAAAGTCTTTTCCATTTTCAGTGTTATCACTCCCTTTTCTGGATTTTCCTTTGGTTGGATTTGTTGGTCAATTGAGTCCTCAGTTTTAGTATTTGATTGTTCCACTTCTCCTGTTATTTTCTGCATTGTTAGTTCTTTGGTTGAAATCAAGATCTGAGTTTGAATATCTAAGCTGGCATCTTGTTCCTTTATATTGCATCTTATTTTGTCACAAGCTGAAAGAATGGTTTTGTGTATTGCTTTCAACATGGAAAGGATCGTTTCCTTATCTTCACCCATATTCTCTTAATAGTGTGTTAAGTTGAAGTCTTTAAAATCTGACGTTAAAAATAATTTTTATAACTAGGTAAGGGACTTCTATTTCACATATTGTAGGTGATCTTTATAGTGAAATAATTTGTCAAATAAAAATTTATAGTCCAAGGTATTCCATCACCTTGTGTAATAACAAATGTTTTTCATATAAAGAAATAGGAAAGCAATTCCCCCATATAGCTCTGAAAGTCAGTAAAGGTTTACATTCATAGTTCAAGCAAGCCAATTATGCCGCCCAGAAATTCTCTTTACAGCTGAGTTTCTCACAGGTGGTATCTATCAAGGTCGAAAGAGTTTTATCTGAAGTCTGGGCATCAAGCCAAGTCTCTTTTAGGCAATAACAAGTTGTATTACCATACGTTGCCATAAGATGTCACCAATGCCATTTAAAGTTTTTTAAGACCAAACTTTTTATAATCCTTTTTCCAGTTTAATTTCTTTTTTTTAGATAAAAACAAAAGTCTCCAATAAGAATAAGAAAACTTTTGGTCCCCAAATTTCAGAAACATATAGATCCAATTAGATTAAAATTGTTCTTATAGTGCAGTGGTGGCGAACCTATGGCTTGCGTGCTAGAGGCAGCACTCAGAGCCCTCTCTGTGGGCACGCTCGCCATGCCTCGGAGATGGCAACTGTCCCTCTTCAACCAGCTGCTCGCTAACTCGCCAAGGTCCCACATGGCCAGATGCATCCCAGCACTCATGTGCTCGCTGGCCTCTGTGTGCAGGGGCCTATGGTGTCAGGCAGCAGCCGCCCCAGCCCCTGCCTCACCTTGCCCTGTGACAATGGCACCCCCGCCCTGCCTCGCCTTGCCTCGCCTCACCCCACAGG
>BFFQ01011236.1:0-18306 GCA_003402635.1 Protobothrops flavoviridis | reverse complement strand
ATTATTATTATTATTATTATTATTATTATTATTATTATTATTATTATTATTAAAAGAGAGACACGCTGCAGAACTCTTTCCACTTGGAAGGGTATGTATGAAAATGAACTATGTTTTATTTCTTACTGGAGTTGAACATACTTTTATAAAAGAACCATTCTGTATTTTCTATATAGAATATTTCTTTTTCCCTTGTCTTTTTGTCTAGATGTTGCATAAGTAAGAATGCTTAATTAACTTCTTTCTTTTCTTTTCACCTTTACTCAGGACTGACTAAACATTGGCCACACAAACCTGAGATAAAATTAGAACAGAAAAGTGTCCATATAAAATATAATACTGTAGATATTCTCTTTATGCAAAAAACCATAACTTGTATTTTCAAACTCTCTTTGCATCAAAATCTATCTGCTTAAGACTGTGAGAGTGGAGGCATGCAAAGAAATCTTCATCCCTGTGTCCTAATGCCCTTAACCCACTTCCAGCCAGGTCATAGATTGCCTTTCAAATGTTTCATACTTAAAAGGTTGTTCTCATTGGGCATGTTTTGAAACTCTAAGGTTCTTTTTACAACAGTTTTATTGTTTTTAAAAACATTATCTTTTGAATAAGTTTGCTACCACATTGCTATATGAGCTTAGAACTGACACTGAAGACATAGAATATAACCTTGTCACTTATTTTGCACAGTTTGCTAAACATACTTCTGATAGTCTTGGAAACTAGCCAGATAGATGTAGTTACAATAGTACTCTTTTATATAAATTACTGAAGGACAAGAAATATATGACAGTTTTCAATTTGCAAGCAACATCTAATAAATCAGGAAAACTTTGCAAAAAAACCCAAGGTACTTTTAAATGACACCTGACTGCTTGAGGCAGAAAGCTGCAACATCCTAGATATAAATAAATGTTTAGAATTTGGGATTCAGTCCTAGAATGGAATGGTATGGAATGGGACAGGACAGGACAGAACAGAACAGAACAGAAAAGAACAGAATATAATAGAATTCTTTATTGGCCACGTGTGATTGGACACATAAGGAATTTGTCTCTGGTGCATAGGCTCACAGTGTATATATAAACAGGAAGCAATAGGTGATAGATCATAAATCATAGTTACAATCATTAATCATAAGCTACAAGCAACAATTGATAAATCATAAGGTATGAATAGAAGATAGTAAGAAAGATGAGAAGATGAGAAAATATGAGAAATGAGACAGTGCTGTGGGAATTAAGCGTTCAGCAGAGTGATGACACTAGTTCTTTTGGCATGCAATGCCCTATAGTGGCATTGAAATAGATTATGTCCAGGATGTGAGAGGGTCTGTAGATATTTTCTCAGCCCTCTTTTGGTTCATGCAATTTACAGTTTCTTAATGGAAGGCAGGCAGGTTGCTATTGTTTTTTTTTTTTTTTTTTGAAGTCTTAACTATACATTAACCTGTCCTGTTTAGTTGCTGTGCCAAACCAGACAGTTATTGATGTACAAATGACAGACTCAATAATTCCTCTGTAGAATTGTATCAACATGTTCTTGGACAATCTGAGCTTTCTGAATTAATGCAGAAAGAACATTCTTTTTTTCTGCTTTTTAAATGATGATTCTAATGTTAGGTGTTCATTTTAAGTCCTTTCAACCTAGAAGCTTGAAAGTCTCTACTGTTGATACTGTGTGGCCTAATAGTGTAAGAGGTGGTAGAATAGGAGAGCTTCTTCTAAAATCTACTATCAGTTTTAAGAGTATTCAGCTTCAGATTGTTCCAACTGCATCACAGAGCCAGTTGATCTATCTCTTGTCAATATGTAGATTCATCATTGCCTTGAATGAGACAAATGACTGTTGTATCATCTGCAAACCTCAGTACTTTAACAGGGATCCTGCAAGATGCAATCATTGGTATATAGAGAGAAGAGTAATGGAAAGAGCAAATAGCTCTGGTTGGCTCCTGTGCTAATTGAACAAGTGATTTTCCCTAGCTTCACCTGCTGCTTCCTATTCATTGCAAAGCTTATAATCTATTTACAAGTGTGATCAGGCATAATGAATCAATTTAGAGAGAAGGATTTCAGGAAGGATGGTTGAATGTCAAGCTGAAGTCTACAAAAAAAACACCTTATATAGTTCTTTGGGCATTCAAGAAGTTGTAAGATATAGTGCAGTGCCATATTGACAGCATCATCTGCCAATCTATTTGCAAAGCATATAGCAGCAGATCTGTGAGGGCTTTCAGGTGGGCCAACACTAACCTTTCAAAAGTTAGACCAAGTTACCTACTCTGGTCTAGCACAATTGTTAACATCTGATGAATGACAGATGTTCATAACTACCTTAAGTCGTTGGCTTCCTGGAGTATTTTCAGGCTTGGGGAGCAGTGATCTTGATGGGGAATGCTCTTTAACATCTTCCAAGAGCCTAGAATGAACCTCCAGTCTCTACCTCAGAGTCAGAAGATCTTATTTGAAATTTACTTCTTCCATCAGTTTTGGGAATTTCTGGTTCTTGTCATGAAAACTATAACAAACTGTCTGATAAATTTCAGGGCCTTTCATAAAACAAATAATCACCATAAACTATTAATAATAATAAAAATTCCTGGACCAGTAGAATTTGCTTATAGTCATTCATGTCTTAAGCCTAATTAGACTTCTTCCTCAGTACACATCAGGGAACAAATGCATCTATCATTCAGAGACACTTGCATAGTTGTATCTATATTCTGCAAATGTTTATTCTGACTAGGGAGCACTCAAACATTAAAGCTCAGAACAGGAAGTCAAATCAACCAATCAGCATGCAGGACATACACATCCATACAACATGCCATTGGGATTTGGAAGATGTGTGTGTTGGCCCATCTGCAACCTATGCTTAGCCATCAATCCTTTGCAGTGTAGGTATGTCATAAAACCTATATGCAGTTGTGGGCAACTCTAAATCAAGCTTTAGTCCTGTTTGGATTATTGCTGAGTGCTGTACATGGGGCTGCTCTTAAACATCATCTGGAAGTGGAAACTGGTTTATAATGTAGTTTCACATGAAATTTTGGATGCTACACAATTCACCCAAATAATATCATTGCTGTATGAGTTGTATTGTATCTCAATTGTTTTCCAGGTGGAACTCAAGGTGCTAGCTATCACATTTAAAATCCTATAAGTAGGACACATTTAAAGTCTTCTCCCTTAGGTTATCTGCCCATCCTACTAGATTAAATAGAGTGAATGCACTCCAGTTTCCCTTCCTTAAATATTGGCAGCTGGTGGAATCTCAGAGACATGTCTTCTCAGTGGCTATCCCAATCCTTTGGAACAATCTTTCAACTAAGATCAGAAGATACTTTTGGGCTTTCAGACAGTTGTGAAGACCTTGGGATTCTTTCCCTGAGCCTTGGATTAGGATGGGGATTGAGCTGCAATGCTGTTTCACTGGCACATAGGGGGAAGGGTACATTTATTTTTAATTAGGTCTTTATGGATGATTGTGAGCTTCATAGAATCAATTTATGGGATAGGCTGATATATAAATCCTGTAAATATATAAATTTGCAATAGTAAAATAGTAATAAAGAAAAATAATCTGCATTATTATTTATTCACTTGGAAGAAAGAAAAAGTCTAGAAATCCTGATTTCTAAGATTTTTATCCATAACCTGGGTGTCAGAACCCTAATTTTTTAATTCTCTATAATCCCCATGTTTAAGCTGTTTGGGTTCTGCCATTCTCCTAAGGGAGAGGGGAGGGGGAGGGGAGGGTATATCGCACATAGAATGCTTCCTCTGTCTGCTTTGATGTATCCTCTTCATGGAATGCCTTGGGCCATCTGCCTTATCTCAGTGCAGAGAAAGGAAACAGCAAAGACCTAACAACCCTGAGAGAGGCACCTTATTGGCTAGTTTCCCACAGTATGGCATCACCTGTGGATTGGCTTGTTTGAACCGTTTGGATGGACAGTTGGGATGGGGTTTCTATTGCGTGGTTTTAGTTATTGATTCGGGTGGGAAAACCCTCAGATCCTGTCTTGATCTCCTGCAGTCTGTACCTGCCAGTAAAAGTTCCTGTTGAAATGATGCAAGTTTCAGGAGTTCTGCTTTCTTGGTAGGGTCAATGGAGGCAGGTCCTTATATTAGGCAGGATCTGCAAAGTGGTCAACCCAGAGGAAAATTCCTACTGTGGGAACCATGTAAGACAATGTCAAACCATGGCGGTGAAAAAAGGGAAAGTGAGCAGCTGGAGGAGGCCCCCCTGAAGGTTTGCCCAAGCAGCAACAGCTCAGACTCCACCAGTTTGTCCAACAAAGCCAACACTTGTGAGAAACTGAGATGGTCAATTGGAGTGGGGAAGAAGGACTACTGGGACATGAAAGCCAGAAAAGTAACCCTCAAATGCAGGAACCACAAACCCAGATGGAAGCGCGAGATGGAGAGATTGCTCAACATAAGTGAGGAAGAAGGTGAAGGCCAGCATGCTCCAACCACTTCCTTAAGCAAGCTATCGGCATGCTGGTGGAGGTGTTCAAAAACCTCCATGAGGAGGAAGCAGATCCCTGCCGTACCTCGGTGGCCATGAGACAGGATGAGGAAGAAGAGATCTGGGAAAGCAAGCTTATGAACTCCAGCCTGTCCACTAGTGCTTCAGAAGCTGCTGGAGCAGTAGCTGAAGCTGTCACCCCAGCTCGAGCCACCCCAGCTGGAGGAGATGGACGCTGGGCCAGAAGAAGGAGAACCCATCAGTCTGACCATAAAGTCCCAGCCCTGGAGGTAAAGTACAATGGAATGCCACAGCAGTTGGGCTTCTTCCTGGCCTATGTCCTGAGCTACATGCATGAATACATGCGGGACATCCCCGGTGACAGAGGACGCATAAGGATTTTAACCATGGCCCTGGAAAGCACAGCAGCCAAGTGGATGGTGACCCTGCATAATGCCAATGCACCCAAGCTCCAGAATTTTAACCTGTTCATGGTGGCCCTGAGATGAAGGTTCGAGGAACCAGAACCAAAACAAAGCAGGGCAAATACAGTGAGGAATTCCAAGACCTGGCAAGTTGCCTCAACTGGCCAGAAGAATTTCTGGTTGGCCTGTTCAAAGATGGGTTGAATGACGACCTCTACCAGGCCTGCATCACCCGGGGGGACCCAGCGTGCACCCACAGCTGGTACATCATGGCAGAGGAGGCAGAGATTGACCTGGCATGGAGTCAATGACATTTGGGTCAAACTTGGAGGTGCTCTCCCCCGACGGAAAGAAAGAAGTGGCTAAGGCCCCAACCATGACCCCATGCTCAACCGCTTGTTTCAGGTGCAGGAAGGGCAAGGAACCGAAGTCCAAAGGGAAGAAAAGGTCCAAGGTGGTGGCAGCCACTAGCAATGGGGCATTAGAAGGAATACCAAGACCTGGCCAAAATTTTCAGTGAAGAGAGATCCGATGAACCACCCCCTCACCAACCCACTGACTGTGCTATCAAAATCTTTCCAGGAGCTAAGTTGCTCAAGCCCAAGCTCTAGTCAATGATCCTAGAGAGCTAGAAGAGCTGCAGAAGTTAATAGAAAAGAACTTGGAGTGGGGGTTTATTCAACTGGCACGACCAAAGATGGCTGCCTCTGTGCTATTCTGAGAAAAAAAAAAGTGGGTCTCTTCACCTATGCGTGGATTATAGATCTCTGAACACGGTATTTGCCATTAATGAAGGACATGCTAGCTCACCTTGCCAAGGGGAAGATATTCTCCAAATTGGACTTAAGAGAAGCATATTATCAAGTTAGAATTAAAGAAGAAGATGAGTGGAAAATGGCATTTAATTGCCCCCTAGGGTGCTGCTTCCAGTTCTGAGTGCTTCCCTTCGGGCTGCAAGGGGTGCCAGCAATGTTCATGCAGCTGATAAACAAGGTCTCCATGAGCACCTATATAAGGGAGTTTTGGTGTATTTGGATGACATCCTAATATTTATGGAAATGAAGGAAGAACATATCACGCTGGTCTGAGCGGTCCTAAACAAGTTTTGTACAGCCCGCCTCTATGCCAAACTTTCCAAGTGTGAATTACACAAAGAGAAAATTGATTATTTGGGTTATCAGATCTCTCACCAGGGAATAGAGATAGAACCAGAGAAAGTGCGGATGGTGCTAGAGTAGGAGCAGCCATGCACGAGAAAGCAATTACAGAGTTTCCTAGGATTCGCAAACTTCTACAGGCAATTTATTCCCTCTTTTGCCCAGATCGCCCTCCCCATTACCAGTTTGCTAAAATGAAGGGGGAGAACAAGCCAAAGCCCAGTCAACCATTAAAATGGAGTATGGAGTACCAAGCAGCTTTTGAGAAATTAAAGAGACTTTTTTCTGCCGAGCTGGTGCTTAAACACCCAGACCCGGAGAAGCCGTTTGTCATTCAAGCTGATGCTAGTGATGTGGCAGTGGGAGCAGTGCTGCTCCAAGAGAATGAACAGGAGAAATTGCAATCCTGAGCATACACCTCCAAAAAGCTCACTGAGACTGAACAGAGGTGGGCAGTGTGGGAGAAAGAAGCATATGCAGTATGCTGGGTTCTTCTCACTTAGAGGCATTTCCTGGAAGGGAATAAAATCCCCTTCCAGCTGTGGACACCATAAAAACCTCGAAGCGCTAAAGACACCAAGGAAGTTATCCCCAAAACAAGCTCGGTGGTCCCAACATTTCCACTGATTTAATTTCTCTATTAAGTACATTCTGGGGTGGAAGAACTTTTTGGCCAATGTGTTGTCAAGGATGCCACAGTACAAGAGCGTAAAGACCAACGTGGTCAAACCTTTGATGATCCTGAAACAATTAGTGGCCCAAGTCACCACTAGAGCACAGGCAAAGAAGCTGACAGCATCAGTCAGAAAAATGGAGGCCCTGACTACTGCAAAGACTCACGTCAGGGAGAAACCCTCCCTAAACGATTGAGCAGGGGCTGAGTTCAGAGAGGCATTATAAAAGGATGAGTGGCACAGGCAGACAAAAAACAAGTGGAGCCAAACCCATTTAAAGTGGGGGAATGGGTATATCTCTCAACCAAGTTTCTAAAGTCTCTGCAGCCATCAAAAAAGCTAAGCCCAAAATTCGTAGGACTATTCTCCATAAAACACATAATTAACTCAGTAACAGTAGAATTGGAGCTCCCAAAAATGTTGAAACAAGTTCACCCTGTATTTCATTGCAGCCTGCTTAAACGGGAGCTAACTTCTCCCTTAAGGCCAGCTGAAGCTCCTCCCCCACAACCCATTATGGTGGAAGGGGAACAACATTTTGAAATTAAGGAGATACTAGATTCCAGGAAATATCATGGGTCAATCCAATATCCCCACCATCCCAAAATGAATGAGTACATAAGAAACATATCAGAGCCCCCAGATTGCTAAAGAGTTTTCATACCCATTATCCAAATAAGCCTGATTAACATTGTTGTTTCAATTATCTCCTCTTTATTATTTTGTCTGTCTCCAGGTGGGTCTAATTTTTCTAGGAGCAGCATGTCAGAACTCTAATTTTTTAATTCTCCATAATCCCTATGTTTAAGCTGTTCAGGTTCTGCCATTTTCCTAAGGGTGGGGTGTATCACACGTAGAATGCTTCGTCTATCTGCTTTGATGTATTCTCTTCGGGGTGTGAATGGGATTTCCTCGGGCCATCTGCCTTATCTCAGTGTGGAGGGAGGAAACAGTGAAGACCTAACAACCCTGAGACAGGCGCCTTATCGGCTCGTTTCCCACAGTATGGTGTTACCTATGGATTGGCCTGTTTGAAATGTCCAGATGGATTTCTATTGCACAGTTTTACCTATTGATTTGGGTGGGAAAGCCCTCAGATCCTGCCTGGATCTCCTGCTGTCTGTACCTGCCAATAAAAGTTCCTGTTGAAATTATACAAGTTTTGAGAGTTCTGCTTTTTTGGTAGGGTCAACGGAGGCAGGTCCTTACATTGGGATTCTATTCCCCAATAAATAATAATACTATATATATTTTTCCTAGAAGACAAAGAACAATGTTTTTTACATTATATTAAGAGATAAACTTCACACTGCACATAAATGTCAACAACATTATTTAAAGAAAGAGTTTCAGGGAAATATCAGCTTGAACTGAGAAGTAACAGGAAATATTTAGAATAGAATAACAGAGTTGGAAAAGACCTTGTAGGTCATCTTGTAGTCCCAAGCAGTAGCTCCTACACCATTTCTGGCAGATGGCAGTCCAGTCCCTTCTTGAAAGCTTCCAGTGATGAAGTTACCACAACATTTGAAGGCAAACTGTTCCACTGGTCGATTGTTTTCACTATTAGAAAATTTCTCCTTATTTCTAGGTTGAATCTCTCCATCAGATTGTCCCCCTCCTCTCTGTGACAGCCCCTCAAATATTGGAACACTGGAACACTGGAATTCTTATCTTTAGTAGCAATTAACTACATTCTTTGACAACTTTGCTAGCAACTTGCAGGCTGTGAACTTTTAGATGTGTCTAAAAATTAAAGGATGTGTGGATTGAGTTGTGAGACAGGAAAGGAAAGTACATGGACTTATGCACTTCCAGTTCCTGACAGGTGTGCCACTAATATCTGACTGGATACCTGCATGCTCTCAGGGCCCAAAAATTATCTTCATTCTTCATAGGGCGGTATTGTGGATTAACTAATTTTTTCTGGGTTCTGATTTTAAGGTGAGTATCCTGAGCTATGGAGGCCTTTGATCTTTTTCTTAAATACATAATAATAAAATAATGAGAACTAAAGGCTCAAAGAGAAAGCAGATTAGAAAGAAAAAGACCTCTGGGGGTCTTCAATTCCCTTCCTGTTAAGAGTTCCTTAATAAGGTTTGCTCTTCCTTCCTAACATCAATAAAGGTGGTTTTTCCAGAAAATATGTGAAGAGCTGTAATTAGTGATTTAGCTATGTTTTCTTTTTGGCCATGTTTTAATTTATATATAATTTATGTTTAATTGAGGAGGGCTTGGAGAGGTAGAAGTAGCAAATATGGAGGCTGCGCCTTGCCCTCCAGATCTCTTGTCTCCTCTGGAAAGGAGGAGGGGGTGGCAGGGGAGGGAAGTGTGGGGAAAGGCTGCCCCAACAAGCCAGCATCCTTACCACACATGATTGGAAATGGGAATTCCCTTTCGAGAAGGGCAAGTGCTGCTCCCCTGCCACCTCCTCTTGCTCTCCAGAGATCTGTCAAGACAGAAGTTGGACTCGGAGGAAACTGCTTCCTGCAAACATCCTCCACCTCCTGCTTTGCTAGAAAGGGCACCAGACTGGGAAACACCAATGATGTTTGAGATTGGGAAAAGAACATCTCTTTAATATGCTACACACACACACACACATACACACACACACACAAACATTCCAAGCTTGGAGACTTGTATCCACATCTGAGCTAGCAAATTGTCAATCATGCCTGGGTTTCGGGAGAAGACCCTCTCCTTCCTCTATGCATAAAAGTCCCCAAACCTGAAATGCGGTATGTGTGCATGTGTGCGCGCGCGTGCATGCGCTTGGCTGCTAGCAGTTTGTGGAGGCAAGGAGTTTGTGGGGCACCAAGTTGTCTCCACATCGAGTTAGCCAGTGCAACTTGTTCCATTCCAATCCAGCTGTCTTGAGTTAGCTGTGTCCACTGAGTGGCATCGAGAGGCCACACCCATCTGCTAGGCAACTGGTGGTACTCGAATATTGCCATATCCTAAAAGTGGTACAATCTCTGAAAAGGTTGAAAAGCCCTGATTTAGGGTGTTGGCTATTCCTGCCAGCTTAGTATCATCTGCAAATTTGATAAGTTTCCCTTCTATTCCCTCATCTAAGTCATTTATGAAAATATTGAAGAGTACTGGGCCTAAGACAGAACCTTGTGGTACCCCATTGCTTACTTTCCTCCATGTAGATGTAGTACCATTAAGGACATATTGTTGAGTACAGTTTGTCAGCCAGTTACAAATCCATCTGATGGTGATGCTATCTATCCCACTTTTTTTTTTTTTAGCTTTCCAAGAAGTAGGTTGTGGTCTACTTTGTTGAATGCCTTGCTGAAGTCTAAGTATACTATGTCCACAACATTTTGCTGGTCTACTAATTTAGTCACTTTATCAAAGAATGAAATAAGATTGGTTTGGCATGATCTGTTTTTAACAAACCCATGCTGGCTTTTAATTATAACTTTATTTGTTTTTAGATGTTCGCAGATCTGGTTTTTGATTATCTTTTCCAGTATCTCCTGAGGTATTGATGTTAGGCTGATTGGTGTGTAGCTTCCTGGGTATGTTTTTTTTCTCTCTCCTTTTTTGAAGATGGGAGCCCCAGCAGCTCTTTTCCAGTCTTCTGGCAGTCCCCGGTGCTCCAGAATTTTTGAAAGACATGGTATGTCTGCCAGCTCCTTCAGAACTCTGGGAAGTAATCCATCAGGTCCTGGTGATTTATGTTCATCAAATTCAGACAGGTATTCTCTTACCATTTTTTTGTTTATTTTAACTTTTATTTCTAGTCTGTCTTGTTCATAATTTGTCCTTTATGGTTTTCTTATAATATTTAATGTTTAGATGTAGTAAAGAGGAATGTTCTGGGATAGAAAAAAATGTTCTTGTAGTAAAAGCTAAAAATATGCCTTGCATTTACTCAAAAGTATCCTTTCCATAGCTGCTAGTGTATATATACTACTAAAACATTTTTAGATGCATTCAGCAAATAAGATTAACAATGCAGCAGCTTTTCATTAATTAGTGTCAACTCTACAATAAACCTGGCTGCAGCCATCTTTGTCATTCTAGGTTGTCACAAGAAAGGGAGGGGGGATGAGATATTTCTGCTTGTCTAAACACAAAGGATTCCTGTGGGAACCAAGGTCATTCCCACACCATAATGGAGAAGGAGGGACGTTCTGATAGAAAGCTTGCCAAGCAGTTCTACTGAACAGTGTGATTGACACCATTGTAAAGGCGTGGAAATTATTACATTGAATTACTTTGAACCTTTGTGGGGAATTTTAGATTTGGTTTCACTTTTGACTGTGCCGACATTATGTATCTAATAAATATATTCTTTGAGGAAATCTCATCTCATGGGATGCGACACGGCGAGCTCTGACAGTTTTCTGAGCTTGGCCATGGTGAGTTGTCCCCGACCTCTCAGTGCCTTGTGCTGCTAAGGCTTCTGCGTTGGTCCTAGGGACATGTCCCTCAGGGCGTGGGCCTGCAGCGTTGCTTGCTGGCAGGCAAAAGGGTGGAATGTGGTTCCTACCAGGGTGCTGGGGCCTGGTCTTACCCCTACTGACTTTTGGCTCTCTCTCTCTTCACAGCATATCCCATCCTCATCGCCACTGTTATGTTTCGGGATTGGTGAGGCATTGACGAGGCAATTGGTGCAAACAACAACTCGTTTATTAAGTTAACACAGAAGCAGCACTAACTGCTGCTTAATCTCTATTTATACAAATGACCGCTAGGTGGCGGCCAATAAAATTAAAGCAGTATTTCCCACTTAAACACAAGCTAATGAGTATGTAGACAATCAGTCTGGAGTTTGAACGGACACAGCCGTTTGAGCATTATCAACCGTTTCCAAGTAATTCACATCAATACATAACAATATCTATGTACAACAAAAATGTGACTTAATTGAAGGAAAATGTTATTTCTGAGTGTTGTTTCCAATCATGCCTCGGACACGTCCTTGGTTAAAAATATCTGTTTGTTGTTTTTTTGCTAGTAGCTTTAATATTCTGAAGGTATCAGAGTGGAATAAAATGTCTACACAGGAAATACACTACTTGTAGATCACTTCTTACTAATGCTTCCCATCCTACTTTGATTGAATAGGACCAGGCTAAATGTTCCCATCTAACCTGCAGTCTCATCTTTCTGCAAATGTCCAACTACATAGTTAAGTAACTTGTGCAAAACAGGAGTTTGTACTGTATAGAAATGTTCTCAAAATTGTGGTCTTATTCTTCATTAGCAAGCACAAAACAACCATTTATAAGAATTTTGTTGTTGTTAATTGCGAAGTCGTGTCTGACCCTTCGCGACCCCATGGACAATGTTCCTCCAGGTCTTCCTATTTATAAGAATACACTGATTCAAAGTATGCCTTTGGAATAGTGCACACTTTTGGAAAGATTTGGAAAGAACAAGGGTTGATTAATAGCAAAGAGAAGGATTCAGTTCATGGGGAACTGATTACACAGATATTGGACAATTTGATATTGCCTGAAGAGATTGCTATAGTACAGTGATGGCGAATCTTTTAGAGACCGAGTGCCCAAACTGCAACCCAAAACCCACTTATGCATCGTTGGGTGCCGGGTGGGTGTGGCCCATTGGCTGGGTGTGGCCAATTGGGTGGGTATGGCCCATTGTATGGGCGTGGCTATGGTGGTAACGGCACACTGGGTGGGACTAAAAAGTTCAATCAATCAATTCCAACTTTGCAAGATCTTTTTTTTCCCACGAGAAGTTGAAATTTACTGATTGATTGAACCTCTTTTTTTTTTTGCACACGGCGCTGGACGCCTAAAACGAAAAGGTTTTATAAAACCCAGTTGAAGGCCTAGGACTGGGGCAATGGCGCGTGTGCCCACAGAGAGGGCTCTGAGTGCCGCCTCTGGCACCCGTGCCATAGGTTCGCCACCACTGCTATAGTACATGTAGAAGGGCATCAGAAAAGAAATTCTTTTGAAGACAATGGCAATAATTTAGCTGACTTGGAAGCCAAGTTGGCAGCTGCAGAAGGAACTGAATGTTTAATGTTAAGTTTAACTCCTATGGTGGAAAAACCAAGGATTAATCTGGTGTTCACTATAGGTGAGGAGTCAGAGTTGGAGAAAGTAGGGGCAGTGAAAACAGAAGAAGGAAAGGTGATTAGGGGACTGGAAGCTAAAGCATATAAGGAACGGCTGCTGCAATTGGGTATGTCTAGTTTAATGAAGAGAAGGAAGAGGGGGGACATGATAGCAGTATTCCAATATCTCAGGGGCTGCCATAAAGAAGAGGGAGTCAAGTTATTTTCCAAAGTGCCTGAAAGCAGGACAAGAAGCAACGGGTGGAAACTAATCAAGGAGAGAAGCAACCTAGAACTAAGGAGAAACTTCCTGACAGTGAGAACAATTAACCAGTGGAACAACCTGCCTCCAGAAGTGGTGAATGCTCCAACACTGGAGGTTTTTAAGAAGAGACTGGACAGCCATTTGTCCGAAATGGTATAGGGTTTCCTGCCTGAGCAGGGGGTTGGACTAGATGATCTCCAAGGTCCCTTCCAACTTTACTTTATTATTATTATTATTATTATTATTATTATTATTATTATTATTATTATTATTATTATTATTATTATTATTATTATTATTACTGTCCAGAGTTTCTCTCAGAGGGAGAAAATATGAAAAATAAATAAAATAAATAAGTAAGCCTGTATGTACCAAACGTTTTTGTTTATAATTGTCCCTAATATATGAACATGATGTCCATAGTTCTCTCCAACATATATAATTGCTAAACATTCCCTGCATTTTTATTTCTTTACATTGTTCTTTATCATACTTCCTACTGAATGCTCTTAAAATGCAACTTTACCCCAGTGAAAGCTCTTTTTTTAGTTCTATAACAACACAACTTTCAGAAATATTCTTTTTAGATATATCTCTTAAGAGCAACTAGTTTACTTAATTGACCTTAGTTTAAGATCTTAGTTTGTTAGAGCAGGGCTTTTCAACCTTTTCACCCATTGTACCACTTTTAGGATATGGCAACATCCGAGTACCATCAGTTGCCTAGCAAGGTATCAAAAACTTGATGACCAAAAATAAATAAATGATAAAGTACAGGTAGTCCTTGACTTACAATAGTTCGCTTAGTGACTGTTCGAAGTTACAATGGCACTGAAAAAAGTGCCCCCCAAGCCACAGCCAAGCAAGACACCTGCCTGCCTGCCCGGCTGCGTTCTTCCTTCTGTCCGAGTTTTTCATTGTTGTGAGCATTTCTGTTGAGGATTGGCAGTGGGGTGGGGTGGAGGTGTTTGTTTTTTATTCCTCCCCATCTGCTGGGTGGTTGCAGCAGGTTTTGGTCACTTCACATGACCCTGGGACACTGTGACCATTATAAATATGAATCAGTTGCCAAGCATCTGAATGTAAATCACAAGACCCTGGAGATGCTGCAACATTCCAGCTGATTGGCGCTTCTTCTGAGCTCAGCAGAAGCGCCAGGATCAGTGTTTTTTTTTTTCAGCTGATTGGTACTTCTTCAGGGCTTAGCAGAAGCACCAGGATCAGCACCGAGCTCCAGCTGGAGCCTGGCGCTGATCCTGGCGCTTCCGCTGAGCCCAGACACCCCTGCAGCTCCAGCCATCTCTCGCTCAGGCTTGTACAATGCTGCCACCAGTTCAGCTCATTCCCCTCCCCCGCTACCACTTTTCTAGGATGATCGCATATCACCTGCTAGGTGCCAATGTACCACAGGTGATACCCGTACCACTGGTTGAAAAGCCCTGTGTTAGAGGATAATAGTTTCCAAAAGCTGCCTAAAAAGCATTTATTATCCAGAATTTGTTGGATATTTGCTTTTTTATTCATGCATTCAATGGTCAAGACTTCTTTATAATCAATTATATTAGTTGGCTTATCATCTAACCCATCTCAGTCTGACTTGCACCATTTCCCCCTATTTTGCTTCTTGTGGTCCTTTCCTCTATATCCATATGTAAAAAACTTTTCTATATAATACTGAGTAGATAACAAGAAATAATCAGTTTGAGAAGTCCTTAAGGAGCCATTTGAGCTTGGTTGTTTTCTTGCAGATATTTCATATACTTGGTTTGGACTATCTATATGCAAAATATGTACTCAGTCAGAAAGGTAAGGTTCTTCTCTACAGTGAATTTATGAGAGGTTGCCTTGCTAACAGCTTGTGTATTGTGCTGTACTTGATGTTCTTCAATTTTAAAACAGAAAAATGTCTTAATGCTTAATAATGCTGTATTTAAATAAGATATGAAAGAACCTTTAGGTTTTCAGATGGCTGAATGAATGTCTGCTCTCCAATTTAGTAATATTTTTTCAATCCTGATTGTCATTTTTAAGTGTAGTCATTGCTCATAAAATAAGACTGCTTCACTTTTATAGTGCTCAACCTTCTCCCTTCTTATTTTTCAATTATACTATCAATGTCAATGCTTCTGCTGCTGACATTTTGCTGTTGCTAGCACATGTGTAGGTGAGTTCTCCATGAAGTTGCCAAAGCATTTTACTTCTTTTTTAAAACATGGCTATTATTAAAGAATGTTCTCTTGATAAAACATACAAAATAAAACATACAGTGCACATTCCTACCTTAAAGTCTAGTAGAATTCAATGGATGTGTCATATGTAATTCTAATTATGATCTAATTCTAATTATGATCTTCATAAGGATCATTAGATAGTACTATCTGCTATGCTGGATTAAATATTTGATATACCTGTTCAAAAATGTTTACTATTAATGAGCTCATCCATATGTGCAGATTGTTTTCAAACAAGCCTTATATTTCTGTATCTTGAATGCATTTATTATGTAACTTTTTCTTTTACACAAATAATTATTAGATTGAAATTATCAAGAGTTCTTGGGTATAGCAAAAATGTATATGATGGGAGGTAATTTATAGTTTTTCCATCAAAGTAGCTGGAGATGAAGAGCTGATTTGGTCACAACAAAGTTTTGTTTAACTTTGATTGGCTTGGAACAAGAGAAGCAGTTCAACTAATTCTAAGTCAATATGAGTAAGGCAATAGGGAAACTGGTTTTTGCTGTAAAAAAGAAATAAATAAATCAATAATTACCAACATGCAGATTAAGCACATACATAAATATTTTGCCTTAAAAAGGTCTTTCTCTGCACAATCACTCTCACTCTCACCATGCTTTTCTCAGAACTATAATTTATAAAATGACACGCCCTCAGGAAAGTAAGAGTCTTGAAACCATTGAGTTGAATCAGAAGAACTTTTACTGAGAGAAACTGGATGCAGTAAAGTCCGGTGGAATCTGAAGGTCCTGTGCAAAAGATAAAGCAATTCTTTCAGTTTTCCAACCCCCTTGACCAGTCCATCAACAGCCAATGTGATGCTGAGAAGATGTTTTGAGAATGCTGAGGTGCTAGGCAGTTCACACACAGGGCATGACGGCCTTGAAACCTGGTGAAAACTGGCTGGGAAAAAGTCCATTCTATCTCCGAAATCCTCCCTAATTCCCAAGCAAACAGCAGAAGCAAAAAAATCCCAAGCATGCCATCCCCCCCTTTCCCTCAGTTCAATGGCCAGGCACCAGAATATGAATGGTGGATCTCACCTGGTGCCTCCTTGAATAGCAACGTTAGTCCTGCAAAACAAACACAATAAAGAAGGTGAAAAGAGGATTAGGGTTGACAACTTACTTAGGTTTATCAGGATATTTATTATGAAACTATTTAAGGAGCCTAGCAAACCTTCACATGGTGTTGATCAACCCATTCATTTTGGGATTCAGGAAAATATTTCTATGCAACTAAATATTGAAACTTTCCCTGATGTCTACGTGAATGTAGAATGTCCTTAACCTCAAAGTGTTGTCCCCCTTCTATCATTAAAGGCTCAGGTGGTGATGGCAATTCAGGTTTAAGGGGGGAAGAGGTAATCTCGGTCTTTAACAACTGCAGTGGAACACTGGGTGAATATATTGAAGAGATTACTGGGTTAATAATATGTTTGATGGGGAAGGGGCTTACATATTTGGGTCCTAACTTTGATGGTTGCAGAGATTGCAGGTATTGGGTGATAGGTAAACGTGGTCACTGACAAAGGTTTTCGGCCAAATGTGCTTTTTATCAGCTTGTGTTTTGTATGCTTCCCTAGCATCTGCAAGGGACTTCCTCATAACTGGCCAAGTGTTCTGTAATTGGGAGACCCATTCTTTTAAAAAAAGGCACAGGGGGATCATTCAAAGGTAGCTCAGGCATGGGAGTGAAGTCTTATCCCATAACCATCTTCAAAGGGGTGACCCCTCTACTACTGTGTACCGAGTTATTGTATGCTATCTCCGCAAATGGTAAAAGGTCTATCCAGTTGTCCTGTTGATAATTAAAGTAGCACTTGAGGTATTGTTCTAATACTGAGTTTGCGTGTTCACCCCCCCCCATTATTTTTGGGGTAGTGACTGGAGCTAAGCCCCTGATCAGTCCCCAGACATTTAGGAAAGCTTGCCAGAACTTGGAAGTGATTTGCATCCACCTATCAGAGATTATGCATTATGGGTAGACATGTTGCACAAAGAGCTTGGCTAGTGCATGTGCCAAGGGAATTTTCTGGCATGTGATAAAGTGAACCTGTTTGGAAAACAAATATAACTGTATTTTCTGAGCTTTTGGGGAGTTTTACTATGAAATCCATGGATATTTCTCTCCAGGGTGCCGTTGGCTCAGCTGCTGGTTGGAGGAACCCTGGGGTTTTGTCAGAGGCATAAATCAGGCAACTTGCCATGTAGCTTTCAATGTCCTTCTTTAAGGACGGTCACCAAAGCTGCCTTTTAATTAAATGTAAATTTTCACAAAACTAAAATGCCTAGCAGTTTTTGTATCATGGCTTTTACCCAGAACTAGTAACCTCTGACTTTCTGGTACATATAATTTAGCCCCCACCCAGGCTAGACTGTCCCATATGGGACATTCATTTTTGTAATTCAGAAACCATTTGTCTTCCTGTAGAGAAGCTTTAAGAGCCACTGTGACTTTGTTATCTATCTGAAGATTAATGGTTTGACCATGTCTGATGTGATACAGTTGTACTGAGGCATTCATGACAGGTATCAGCTAGAAAATTCTTGCCTCCTGGGAGGTAGTGCAAAGTAAAGTTAAATCTGTTGAAGTACTATGCCCATTGGATTTGCTTGGGTGACAGCCTTTGTGGGGTTCTCAATGCCTCTAGATTTTTGTGGTTGGTCCACACCTCAAAAGGCACTTTGCTCCTTTCAAGGAAGTGCCTCCATGTTAAGAGTGCCCAGCGCATAGCCTAAGCCTCCTTTTCCCAGACCACCCATCTCCATTCAGTCTCTGATATTATAGGAACAGGGTTGTGGGTTCTCTTGTTTTATTTATTTATTTATTTATTTATTTATTTATTTATTTATTTATTTATTTATTTATTTATTTATTTATTTATTTATTTATTTATTTATTTATTTATTTATTTATTTATTTATTTATTTATTTATTTATTAAATTTATGTACTGCCCTATCTCCCTTACAGGACTCAGGGTGGTGAACAGGCGATACTAAAAACCACAATAATAAATAAATA
>BFFQ01011235.1:102358-123504 GCA_003402635.1 Protobothrops flavoviridis | reverse complement strand
TTTTTTAGAAAAAAAGCACTGCCTTTTCATATTTATTTGTTGCAACCTGCAAATAAATTGAACGCTTTGCTCCTCCAACTATGCCAGAAAATTGGTGGAATTCAGACAACCCTTAACAAAATCTTTATTATGGTGTGCACATTTCATGTGATTTTTGGTACCACATCACACTGGTAATTCTTCATCTGCCATTCTTGATTAGAGATATGTTGTAAAATATGTACAAAATAATTCAATAATTCGTTCATAAAAATAGCTTCCCACAAAGAAAGTTCATGGTTCAATGGTTCATATTTGTTAACTGATTTGATAGATTGTATCTTGCTAAGCCGTGGTTAGTTTGACTAGACCATTAAAGAAAGGACTGGGGGAGACAAGGGTTTCAATATTTGAGGGGCTGCCACAAAGAAGAGGGGATCGGCCTATTTTCCAAAGCACCAAAGGACAAGGCAAGAAACAATGGATGGAAAATAAACGAGGAGAGAAGCAACCTAAAACTAAGGGAAAATTTCCCAACAGTGAGAACAATTGACCAGTAGAATACCTTGCCTTCAGAAGTTGTGGGTGCTCCATCACTGGTGGCTTTTAAGAAGAGATTGGACAGCTACTTGTCTGAAATGGCATAGGGTCTCCTGTACGAGCAGGAGGTTGGACTAGAAGACCTCCAAGGTCCCTTCCAACTCTGTTATTCTATGTTCTATGTAAACTACCCACAGCAAATTGGATTCATATAGTGCTAAGCTACAAAGTATGTACAACCTATAATAACTGGATTTTCACAGCCGGTTAATCCAAAAATAAATATGTGGAATAATAGTTTGTGAATAATAGTTGTGTTCTATAGTTTCAGTAGTAAAACATTTTGAGTGTTGTGTTTTAGAGGCTGAACTTTGATTATCGAAGATCCTTATACAACATTCAAGGAGAGCAAGGAATATCAAGAATTATTGCTGGCTGCCATTCTCTTAACTAACAAAAATAATGTTCTCAAATACTGGCCAGCAAATTATACCTGCTGCACCTGGGACACGTGTCACTTGGAAACTAATTTCCCCTTGGCACTGCATCAGCTATTTATTGCAAGTGCTGGCTATAGTGAGCATTTCAGCCAAGTTAATTTGAGCCAGGTCTTGATGTACTGTCATTTTAAGACCATGACTATAATGATAAGGGAAATCATTCTGGCAAGTGTATTATACCGGTTAAAATGAATTACTTTAAATCATTGCCCTTTAACTTGTCCTGCAATATGGTCGACAATTTTAGTCAGGGCAAGCTGTGTTAATCCAAACTGGGAAAATAAAATCTTCATTGAAATCTCATTACAGTCAATTCCAAATTGTGATTGCAATTGCAGTTCTCATTTGGAGTAAGAGCAACTAGCATGATAAAGTCAGGAGCAAGGCTACTGTATGCTGAGATAGTTTAGACTACCATTTCTCAACCTTGGCAACTTTAACATCTATGGACTTCAACTCCCAGAATTCCTCACTTAAGTTCTGTACATCTTGACATTGCTGAGAAATACTGGTTTAAATTCTCAAGGCATTGCCAAAGTTGGCTTGACAGATGAAATCTCCTGAAGGAATTGTGTTAATGCTAATCCCACCAGCCAGAGATATAAAAGACTATAATAAAGGTATCTAAAACAAAGACCAGGGGAAATGCTCCACTCCACATTCAAGTTTAGTGAAGTGCAAGAAATCCCCTATCTATATGACTAGATAAAAGTAAAAGTTCAAAGCATCTGGTGGACATCAGATACAGCAAAGACATGTGTCTGCACATTCAACAGACAGCTGCTTTCCACAAGAGTTTCATAGCAGAAATTAATATGTTCCTATTTATTTTTTATATATAAAAAACACCTTTTTTGTTTGCCCCAGGTCTGCTCCCCATGGCACTTGCATAATTTCCTGCCCTATCTGTTTTTTATAAATTCAGACATAAAGACATATAGTATGTGTATAAATAGTGGACACGCTATAAACTGTTTCCCTCCCCCTCATAAAAAAATTAGTTTTTTAAAAAAAAAATTAAAAATGAGCTGTTGCATCCTATGCTGACTCAGATAAAGCTAACACCCTCCCTCCAATGCTTAGGACTGCATTGAGGAGAGAAGAAGAGAGGAGAAAGACACTCAACAAGCTTATTGGCCAGAAAGAACCCCTCTCCTCCAAAAGAACAAATCAGGGCCGTGCTGCCCCTATATAAGGGGAGCTGTGCACGTCATACATCCAATGGCGACAACTTGGTTTACCTCCCCACTGTGTTCCCTAACACCTTAGCCTGCCTTCTCAAATAGTAATCCTGGATCTTCATAGCACATTTGTTTGACACTTTTGTACCTTGTTTACAATTTTAACTCTCTCTTGCTTCTAACTTAAGCAGGTTGGTTTTTTGTGTGTGCTGGGTATTTTGAGCCTAAGGGACCGTGATATTTTGTTCCAACATTTATGCCATTTGAATTCTTCTTCAAAATCATTTTAATAAAGATATAAGATTTATCTGTGTGTCTGTGATTACCGTAGACCAGGACAGGACCAATTATGACTACGGTGGTTGTTGGGTGGCTATAGAAATTGAACGAATAAATAAAATAATTGTTCTTGTAATGCTATAAATAATGAAGAAATACATTCAACAGTAAACTGCATCTTGCAATTCTAAAACCTAATCATAAATTAAAAATGGCCAAACTAAAATATACTGAGCCTTAAAATATCACACAAAACCTTTAAATACAGAATGTAGAAAATATTGGGGCTTTACAATCCTTCATGTAGTAAATCTAGTCAACCAGAAGGAAATGGCAGCCCTGATTTCAGGACAAGAGAAACAAATGAGTATATCATGGCAGCAACAGATTTACCAAAATATATTGAGATAGGACTAGAGTTCAGCTGAATAATCTCTCAGGATCTCCTTCAATTTACTGATTCTTTCTTCTAAGAGAAGGTTGGCAAGAAAGCTCCCAGCCAGTCTGGATTCATCTCTTACAAGGTGTAATCTGTTCAGTAAAATACTGTGCTAAGAAGCTCGTAACACTTCTGATTCCAGTAGCCACAAGAGCCCCTCTATTCTCTTGAAAAGATGTCCCTCAATATTTTATGTATAATGGAAAATAAACTGCCATTCTAAGATTAAAATCAGTACATTGGAGATACTACAGGAAAGGATAAGTAATGAAACTAAGCATAGCTGTTTGGGGAACCTCTCCTTAGCTCAGCCGGTACATTTGTAAATTCCAAATTTACCAAGTCATTCTCTAGTGAGCTCCTTCCAAAGAAAATGAAATCCATTTAAACTCTGGATTTCTTAATATCTCTTAGCACTTGGAAAAATTAGATTGTGAGTGACAATAAGGCTAAAAGCCTTAAAGAAACATAGCAGATAGAAATGTTTCAGGATTTTGCATATTTAAATATTTCTAGCTTTCTATTAGCATAGACATGTCAAACACAAGGCCCAGGGCCCAGATGCGGCCTGCGAAGTGGTTTCATGTGGCCCGCGAAGCCATCCTGGAAACAGTGAGGGAACAGCCCCTACTGCCTTGGCCCTGGCCCAGGCCGGCCGGGAGCCAATGTACAATTTTGTGGTGGCCATCTATGCTGAAATGCATTCAGTCTTAGCTCCACAAGGCCGTCTGGAAACAGCGAGGAACCAGCCCCTGCCGCATCGGCCCCATCCCCTGGGTGCATGCTGGGGAGGTGTCACCCTTTATGAGGAATGAAGAAATGCACTATCGCCTGGAAGTGGCTAGCAAATGGCCCTTGCCTACTTCACATATCCAGCTTGATGGGCTCCGGCGGAGGGGTTTCAGTAGGCAGTGAGGCTCCTCCAGTGGACCATGCCTTGGCACTTGTCCCGGTCCCATCCCCTTCTGCCAGAGACCCTCAGATCTGTCCCACTCCTGCCCAGGCCCCCACAGGCACCCTTGACGCGAACGATGTAGAGCTGGCCATGCCCACCCAATAGGCCACACCCACTCTGTCCACACCCACCCAGTAGGCCACACCCACCCGGCCCTCCCGAGGGCAACCGCAATGCTGATGCAGCCCTCAATGAAATTGAGTTTGACACCCCAGTATTAGCAGAATGATTGGAGTCACAAAAAGTACCAGTTTAAGGTTTAAATGTTCATAATTCTGTATAGATATTTTTGATTATTTTCAAACGTTTGCCACTTGGCTCATACATCTAATGAAAGGAAAGTTACCAGGTTGTGAACACAGTTTTTATTTTAGCAAGCAGCACTCAAAATGTCAACTTTATACCCTCTACTCTGCTGGACTGCACACCTTTATGTTTTCCAGCATTTAACTTAAAATGCATTCATTTTTACCCTAAGGCCATCTGTCCTCATTTATTCCACTCCTGAGCTGCAGTTATCCTCCTATAGCCCATAAAAGTAAAAGAAAAAGAAAAATTTTGCCCAAGTCCAAAGTGCTAAGCAGATTCAGTCCCAAAGGCCTTTAAATGTATCTTACAGTTATTAGAGTTTATCTGGGCTGTCTTTAACTAAGTCTTCAAGAAATGTTTCAGGAACTACTTTGGACTGGCTTCCATAGGCCTCAGGCATGTACAGCATGTGCAAGCTTGAAAAACGGTAGTCATTTGTTTTCTATGTACGTGCCCACATCTCTTCGTGGTTGGAATTCATTTGGCAATTTGGTATCTGTACATAAACTCCTGATACAAAGTCAGATAGCAGATTGCATTAGAAATTTATTCTCACCTTATTAGTGGTATATATCTTCCTCAGTCTTGTGTCCTGTTTCTAGAGGCTTGGGAGCAGTGGTGGGATTCAGCCAGTTTGCACCAATTCGGTAGAACTGGTAGCTAATTTATTGTTGCCCAGGCCCAGAATGGACTTCTGGAAGCAGCATCTACACAGAGAGCATATTTGAATCCCACCACTGCTTGAGAGTTTGAGGGTTCTAGTACTGCTCTCTTTTGAATAGAGAGCTCTGATTTTGTTAGTGGGATCTGTTGGAGCAACTCTCCCAGGAGTCACACCCCTGAGTGCTCCTACTATCACTGGATCATATCCTCTCCAGTTCCTCCTTCAGGCCTTGGTACTTCTTCAGTTTCTCATACTCTTTCTTCTTTATGTTGCTGTCACTTGGCATTGCTACATATAGAATAGAATAGAATAGAATAGAATAGAATAGAATAGAATAGAATAGAATAGAATAGAATAGAATAGAATAGACTCTATCACCACCATTGTCTTCAGTTCCTTGTCTATTACCACGATTGTTTGGCTAGTACCTAGATCTGGAAATTCCAAACTTTCTTATTCTCTACAATCTTTTATGGGATCTCCCATCTAGACTCAGGAAGGCCCAGCCCATATCTTGTAATGCTCCTGTACACAATGCCAGCTACTTGGTTAGGTCACTCACTGTTCTTCCTGCCTGATTCTTACACCCTGCCACTATTCGCTGAACTGTCTGAAACCTTGGCATAGTCTGCCTCTTGGATCCTGTCTAGGGCGGTAGACCCCTGCTTCTATGGAACTGAATCTTAATGCCTCTTCTTGTGCTGCTATAATAGGTGCCTCAATACTGTCTTTTAGTCCAGCCCTTTCCAGCCCCTAGCAGGATTTCCCAATATCTGCCACTTCAGTTAATTGTGGATGGTATATCCCATGAAGAGCCTTGTGTTACCATGGCACTTCCTCTATTTGATCTTCCTCCCATGTCTGCTACTAATTCAGGCATTCTCTTGGTACCTTATCTTTGGATGCCATCTTACAAGTGTGTTTGTGATGTGTACTATTAAATATAAAGGCTGAATGGTTACATGAACTACATCAATTAATTCTCATGTTAGTGAGAATTAAGTCCAATATGGCTGATCCCCTAGTTCCCTTCTCTACTTTTTGGGAGACAAAGTTGTCTGCTAGGTTTGTCAGGAATCTTCCACTTGGTGCAGAGTTTGACTCCCAGTTGATGTTAGGGTAATTAAAGTCCCCCATTACTATCGTGATATGCTTCCTACGTACCTTAGTTAACTGACTAGCAAAAAGTTCATCTATTTCCTCTGTTTGGTTGGGTGGCCTATAATATACACCTATGGCAATGTCATTTTTCCCTTTTTATATTGACCCAAATGCATTCAAGACAGTTTTTTCATCATTGTTGTGCTCTATTTCTGTAGAGATGTAGAAATTTCTTATATAGAGAGCAACTCCACCTCCTCTTTTATTTGGTCTGCTTCTTTTAAATAATTTAAATCCCTCTAGCTTTGTGTTCCACTTGAGGGTTTCATCCCACCAAGTTTCTGTAATGGCAACAATATCATATCTGCACTCATTTACCTGAATTTCTAATTCATCCTTATTTCTCATACTCTGTGCATTGGGGTATACAGAGGTCCCCAACCCCCAGGCCTTGGACCGGCAGCAGGCCGCAGCATGCCAGCAACCGGGCCACACAAACAAGCGAAGCCCCATCCATGGGATGTAGGCAGCACACAAAACCAGGCCTCTTTCGGTCTGTGGAAAAACCTCTCCCCACAGAACCGGTCCCTGGTGCCTAAAAGGTTGGCGGCCTCTGGGTGTATAGACATTTGAGTCCTTTATGACTAACCCTGTGTTTACTTTCTTCATAACCTGTGTGGTACCTGAGTTCCCCTATTTTCTTACCATCTGTTTGATTAGTGCACTTGGTGTGGCACTCACTATTAAAAGCTTGATTTTGCTTGACAGCAAGGTTGATATTCTTGTCCACACACACATATCTATGTTACATGCACTGATAACCCTATAACGTTTAGATTGCTGGGAACAGGAATGTTCTGTATCAATTAACTCATTGTCCCTGTTGTTCAGTATACATACATTAACTTGGAAGTCCAGCAATGGTGAGGAGTATGCACATTTTCTAAGTGAACTCATCCCAGTATCAACTTTATTTCTATCTATCTAAACTCTGCAACTGTAACAGTAGATCCAGATGTTCCTAATACAACTTATTCAGTTCCAGAATAAGTATTGTTCTGTCCCATTGGGTCTATAAGGTTTAATTCCAACAGACCTAACATTTCATGCTTCCCAATTATATCATAAAAACATCATCCCTCCTTGCATTGCCTTCGTCATGAGGTTCAAGACACTTGTAGCTTGCTACCTTGTGAACTCTATATACTTTTTTCCTCTTTTCTCGGGTACCTTAATCACATTGCATGTTTCTATTTGTTATATACACATACACACACAACATATAATTTTCCCATTAGCAATCTCCCCACCACTAAAATATTTATGTTCAAATATATCGCTATTATTTAGCTTTTAATTATGCTTGTTTCTATTTCTAATGCTCTTTTTATTGAAATGATCACCCAGTTTAAACCTATTCAATTCTTTCCTTCCTAATAAAAATCTGCCAAGTCTATATCTCTGAGAGCTTTAATTCTGATAATATTTAATGCACTCCACCCTGTCAAGCAAACTTGTTAATTCCCCTTTGAGCTTAAATTGTTGATTAAAGTAAAAAGAGCAATGGTGCTCTACTTAGCTCCTTCCCTTTACTCCCCCAGTACTAAGTTTCAGCTGTAGCTATAACTTTGTCCTTATAGTTAGTCCTCAATTTACAACTCTAAGATTTTTAAACTAACCTTGAAAGCAATAAAGAAAATTGGTATTATACAGAAATAGCTTTTAAAGAAATGTTTAACTGATTTACCTTGTTAAATTACAGAACAGCCTCTGAAAATTGTGCCCCTTCTACTAATCCTTCACACATACACCTCCACTCTTTGAAGAGGGGACTCTGTTTATTACTATCTCAGTTCAGCTGAAAATATTTGGCATGAAGCCAATAATGGAAGGACATCTCCCATTTGTATCATTTTGTTAATTTTACCTGTGGAATTTCACTTCTTTGTCCAAGTGAGTTAAAGAATGAAGCATGAAACCCCAGGATGGACAACTGCCAGCAAACAAAGCACACCATGAGTTCTGAATGATAGAAATCACTCTGAATAAGCCCAAGAGACTTGGGGTCACAGAGGAGATACAAAGCCATTACAGAAGATATTTTTGAGTTTGGGGCTGGGGAGGGGGGATATGAGAAAAAGACTCAGAATAACTCCATTTTCATTACATTAAGTATAAGTTGGGGAGGAAAACTCCTTGGGCAAAAGCTCTCAAGATTTTATTATGTTACCTTACTAGCAGTAAAGATCTTTATGGTTCTTGATTTGACAGTTTTTATCTTCTCTCCATTTTTCTCCTCTGTGCCACCAACAGATACCTATTTTGTTTTCCTATTTTTCCCCCAACTTACGTCATTTGCTCAATCTACCCCAGTTGCACTCTTGGGGGGGGGGAATCTGAGTTCCTTCAGATGTTATTGGACCACAGCTTTCATCATCCTGGATCATTGATCATATTTTCTGAGGCCAGGTTGGTAGTATATAGCAAAAACAAGTGGAGGGGAAACCTTTTGGCCATTGTTGAGTTTAAAGTTCTCCAACTAGCAAACCGTTGCCCCATTTTGTCAAAAATGATCTGCTACACAAAGCTAGAATGCAAAATCCTGCTTTTGTACTCAAACTATATGTTAAATCCACCAAAGTACCAAAGTAGTAGATGTTCCCCCCCCCCCATTCATAGGGGAAAAAAATACAAAAGGGTTGGGTGGGTACCAAGGTAAAGTGCTCCCACGTCACTGATTTCCATTACTTCTGAATTGTCTGTGGATTCCCACCCCCATCTTCTCTGTTGTTTATTTTGGTTGATAATAGTTCTTTTGTCTTTTCCTCAGAGATCTTTTTCAGCACTTCCACCTAATAACCCTTATTAAACTAAACCACAGAGCTTTCATATAAAAGTGCATACTTTCCTAGCGAGCAAATTGGGACATTGTTTTAATATAGGTGAAAAGTAAAAACATAAAATCCATCTCAAAGCACTCAGGGCCCCAAAGTATGCAATTGTAATATTACTCTCTGAAAGTTTCACACTAAGTCTAGTAATGAAGTTAAATTGAAACTCTGTTGCTATGTAAGCAAGAAACATGAGAATATTCCCCTTTTAGAGCTGGTGCTCCTTCTCTGGAAAAGCTTAACATTTGAAGACATGCTGTACTAGCTATGGAGTGAAGACAGTGCCAAATTCTGTAGTCACTTTGTTCTATAGAAAAATTATGTAAAATAAAGGAGACATTACCAGTTGCTTATTTTCAATATTTCCCCAACACTTCACCTCATCTGCTTATTCAAATTTTAATAAAGGAATGTAATGAATGTATTATATTGGAATAACCATTCTATGCACAAGTGTTCCTTTATTTGGAAGGTTAATAAGAACTTTGGTTCTTATTTTCAACACTGCAGTCGATACAGCAAATTAAAAAAATATTATTAATCAGAAATCTCTGGCATCCTTCAGAATTGATTTTGCATTTCTTCCAAAATGTTCCAGTTTTTGTGGGTCTGCATAACAAGACAAGGCATCAAAGCTCCTGCCATAGTTTACAAAGCATTTAGACCCTTTTTGGAAACAAAGCTTTGAAAGTTGGCATTTGAATTGTATCCCTAAGCTTCCCATAGAAGTAGGCATTTACACAAATATTTTGGCAGCACTCCGAACTGATAATCTCACTCAGAAGTTCATGAGACATAGATTTCCTAATTTTCCTTCCCATGTTTTTTGTCAGTGTATGATTTATTTATTCATTTATCTAATTTGTATAGCTGTCCATTTCACCAAAAGCAACCCTGAATTTAAGCATGTCTCAAAAATCAACCTGTGTTACCTTTAAATAATTGTCTGCTAACAGCAAAAAATGTTCTGCTAGCACTTTCAGTTTGATTTGTGTAGGTTCACACAAGATATTATCAAGACAAGTAAATGCAATTACTATCTTCTTATTACTCCCCAGAGTAATTAAAAGGTCATGCTGAGACAATAGTTACATTCTCACAATATACTAAGAGACTATCCAACCCCATTTAGTTTTATTTGAAATGTTATGCAAACCCATCCATTCTTCCAAAAGAAATTCCACTTTTTCCTACTATCATCCCCAGAAACAAAATCACACTGAAACCCCATGGCATTGCTAGAATCTAGAATTTTCATTGTGATTGGAAAGTTGGAAGTCGTAGTTCCAGCACATCAAGGCCTACATGGTTGCTGTCCACTGTTTTAAAGCCTGAAAACCAAAGCACAAGAATCCTTGTGATCTTTCAGAAATTACTCTGTGCCTTATGTGAAGCCCATGTAAGCCATAGATTTTTCAAGTTCATTTTCTGGAATAAGAAAGCCAATACAGTAACATTGACAAATGCAATCTATTTCTAATTGGCACCAATTGCCCAGAAGCCATCATCTTATCTGTGCCAAGTACACCTTTCATTCAAATCAACATCAGCAAAGGTGGCCTTGCTCTCATCAGGATAACAAAGAGCAACTACTTTGGAGTGGGAAGCAAAGTAGGAATCAAAATAACGTTGATTAGCTGAAGTATTGATTTTCCCTCTAAAATGACTGCAGCTGAAAGCTCTAGAAGACAAAATATAAGTTGCATTTTCATGCTATTTACTATTTACTTAAAGTTGACTGTTATTCTGTTTACAGAGTAACAAAAAGTCACCTGTGACGAGATGGGCAGCAAATAAACAATTTTCTTCTTTTCAGGACACACTGTTTAAGGTACAATCAAACTCTCTTCGTTAACTATTTTATTACTTACTTAGTAAAGGGTTGGGTCTATCCATCTCCTATTGGCCAGTCTAGGCTACCATAAATATAGCTCTTATATGCCAGTCACTGGAGAGTGGTCTCTTCAGTGGCCATTTTCAATTGAGTTGCAGGAAAGACTTGATACCTGCCTTCTCAGGCATCTGCCTGTATAATGTCTGGGGCTTTCTATAGCATGCAGGTTCCAATCTAGGTTGGTCACTGGGACCAGAGGTTCTGTTTTCAGACTCATGCTGCTAGCCCATCTAGCAGAGTGTGGGCTATTCTGTGTGTGGTGTTTATAGTGCCTTTTAGATGTTGATTGGGTTATGTTGATGGCTGGCTTTTAAGTCATTAGCTGTCATGCTGCCCAGCCTTTGCCTTCTAAGTACTTGATAGACTGGAAGTAAATCAGCACTCCTGTTGATTGATGATGGGGTCTATTTCCCAGGCTTCTATCACTTCCCTGGCTGTTTTTGTGCCTGCTCATCCAACAATCTTAGTAGCTGCAAAGTTGAATGTGTGTCCTTGTTCATTGCAGTGTGAATCTACCAATGAGTTCAGGTCTCCTCATCTGACTGCTTATTTGTGTTCTTGCAATCTGGTGGTTAGCTTTCTCACTGTCTGTCCTACATAATCACTACTGTTATTCTACAGGAGCCAATCACAATTGCACAATTGTTCTTGAAGTCTTTCAGCTACTTTCAAGTTCTGCTGGTCATGAGGTCAGAAGTGAATTCCCTGGTCATACTTTTAGCCTTAGTTAGGGTGGAGCTCTCTCGTCAATCATCCCTTTCCTTCACTGCCCTGATGGTCTATCTCTGAACACTGATTTAAAAAGCATGATTCATGTGTTCAGAAAAAGCTAGTGAAACAGATAACAGGCATGGATGAAAAGTTGCAAGGAGCATCAGGAGAACTCCCTCCATTGCACATCTCAGTTAGTGCATGCTAAGAATGAGTAAGGCAAATTGATTGGTAGATAAAGGTACCATTTTAAGAAAGTCCAGTTGCCTCGTACAAAAGCACCTTTGGAATAAATATAACCTGGATGACTGGGAATCTTCATAGACATGTGCCATTTTAAGCATTTAATTCATTACACATTAAGGAGAGTGACTGGTGGCTGTTTTCCTGCCAGCAGCTGATGCATGATAGGAGAAGAAACAAAGCTGGAGAAATCTACCCTTTTCTTAACTTGGTCTACAATAAGAACAGGGTCATTCATTGCCCCAATTTCTATGGTAAAATGAGTATTGGCAATGGAAACAGCATCATTTTTGTCAACATACCTCCATGCCAGCTCAAGGACTGGTGAATTGCACTTTAATTGAACTTTAAGGGAGCATCCATATTAGTATCAGTAGGACTCAGAGCCAGTTCCTAACAAGAAGTGTGAAACAAAAGCATAAACAAATTATTTCCAGCTTAAAGCAGTCAGGAAATTTGTCCCCAAAGCTTTAATAATAAGAGTAAGCTTCCTTGAAGTGGCCAGATGCTAATTTTTAACTTGTCTGAATAAGGGCAATGCTATAAATTTTGAACAATTTCCCCCAAAATAAAATTAAAAATCTCAACCTGATGATAAATACTTTTTAAAAATCAAAGTATAATGTTCCATGTCATAAAATTACATAGGTTAAGTTGTAGTGATGTAGTTAGAAGGACACTCTAGAGATGTAGAAGGACAACCTTAGATGCTGAAAGTCTACTGCTCAACTTTTCGATAAGTAGGCAAGAAGATTAAGGAGATGAATGTACCACTTCAGAGATAAGTGAAAAATATCACATATTCTGTTGAGTCATTCTCGTACTTAAAGGGACATCACAACTTTTTTTTTCTAATTTCTACCACAGTTCAGATGAGAACAAACATAAGGTGCAACAAATAAATGAGATCCTTGATAAATGGCTTACAAAATTGGAGTTCTCTGGACATTTATATTTTCTTTGCCTCTCCTGCTGCCAGAAGCTCTGGCAAATAGAATGAAATTAAAGGAGGGGGAGTTGACTGGGCAGAAATAAGAGATCCCCTCTAGCCATGAGGAGTGGCAGTTTCATTAAAAGGACTTTAAGTGGCTTTCGTTGTAATTGTTCCTACTTTGAACCTAGTTTGTTTCAGGCTGGAAGATATTAATCATATTTTGCCGACACTTCCCCTGCCCCCCATTGGCCACTTATAAAACTGGGGAATGTAATAAAAACGGCCCAAGTGCTAAAACAAACATCAGATGGCTATGTATAGATTACACTCAGAAATGTAGTTCCATCTTACACAGCCTTTTCAGCAGCTGCTTAAATGGCAACCTCCATTCCATATTGTATTTATTCTTCTAATGGATCCTAAATGAGTACTTGCCAGCAAAGCAAGTCAATTACATGTCCAACATTTTCCAACAGAGCAGTCCTCATTTTCTCCCAGATTCTGTCTTCCCTCCTTAGTTTCCCTTTTCAGCAAACATTTCAAGTTACATAACAACCTACATTCTGTGTGTTGGTTGGATAGCTTATATAACCTAAACATGTTTGGCAATTATGATGAGAGTCCTTTATTGGTTATTACTATATGAATCTGCAAGAGATGATCCATTTCTACCCCAGTGTGTCATTAATTATGCTGAAATTAATTTAAGAGAAAGAAATTGTAATTTATTAGAAACTGCAGCTTGTTTAGAAAAAAAATGCAGTAAACACCGGTTTAATGGAACATTTTGGGGAGGCAGGGTGTACATTAAACATGAATGCCTGTTAAATCAATGCATAATTACATCATTTGCCTCAATTTCCCTAATTACACAAATAAGGCAAATCACCATCCTTTCTGCCAATTTGTCATTTGTGTAATGACATCATTGTACAAATGATACATAATATCATTTGCATAATTAAGTCATTGCACAAATGATGTAAACTGACTTAGGTACACACATTCTTCTGAGTATTTCACACACAAGAGACTTGGTCTTAATTTTGGGGTGATATCCAGGAAGAAAATGTCTGTTGTGAATTACATTAAACTGGACATTTTCTTTCTTTCTTTCTTTCTTTCTCTTTCTTTCTTTCTTTCTTTCTTTCTTTCTTTCTTTCTTTCTTTCTTTCTTTCTTTCTTTCTTTCTTTCTTTCTTTCTTTCTTTCTCTATTTCGCCTTCGAGTCAGCATTGACTCTTGACAACTGCTGGACAAGTCCCTAGCAGTTCTCTTGGCAAGATTTCCAAAGTAGTTTGCCCTTGCCTCCTTCCTAAGACTGAGAGAGAGGAACTGGCTATAAGTCTCCCAGCTGGCTCTGTCCCAAGGCAGGACTAAGAACTCACAGTCTCCTGGTTTTCAATGCCTTAACCACTACATCAAACTGGCTCTACCATTAGACTACTTTAGAATTACATCTTCACAGTTGTGACATTCAGAATAGACCCCAGACTATAAAGCCAGAGCATTGTAACCTGGAAGAGCACAAACAATATCTCCCCACCAGTAGCCGTGGGTTCTATGGTAGAAACCCTAAGATAATATTTTGCTCAATAAATTATTAGGTTCCCTTCCACCCACTATAAACATCTGTGGTACAAGTTGTGTGCATGTGTTTGTCTGTTTACCGAAAATATTGAGAAGCTGACAGGAAAATGTAAAGCTGGTATCCCTCTCAGTTGCATATAAAATCTACTGTGATGATAATAAACGCAAGTCAGCAACTTTTGCAACAAAGAACTGTGTCCAATAGATGAAAACTTAGCTGTAGCACAAGGCAGGGGAAAATACATTTTAGAAAACTGATGTTAGGATCAGGACAAAGAAGCTTTAGGCCAAGAAAGGAAAGATTGATTTGAAGCCAGGAGTGAGGAGGTAGGCTGAACCAAGAATTCCCAGCAGTTGCCACCTGGAAATCAGATCTTCTCCCAGATGTTCCGCAGAGACAAAGGGCTGGGGAGAAGGAACTACCAGCTTTGATCAAATAAACAAGTAGAATGTCAGGAACACACAGCTCACAAAGCCAAGTAATGCCACTCCAGAGCTGGTTCCAAAGTGATGAAAAATCCTCATGTTAAGGTGCCCTACTTGCTGTCGCAAAATTGGATGCTGATAGAAGCAAGGTAACTGGGCTAGCTGTAATTAACCGGTCCATAGCCAATTTGCATGAGAGATTTATACCATCAGAAAGAGACATGTAGGAGGGAGCCAACTTTCTAGAATATTGAATGGACAGAACTGATCAATAAAAACATTTGCTCTGTTTGGCAAAGTGGTCCATGGACATAAACTGATCTTAATTAGATGTCATTGTTCTATGAATGCACACCACTGTTGCTTTGTTCTTGCTTGTCAAGAAATATTGAAAGTTTATTTCCTTTTGGAAGAATCAGACATAACTATATGGGCTGCAATATTTTATTGTGTAGTGGAATTAAGCAGGTTATCAATTGTATTGGTAAGTAAATGCATACATATCTTTCCTAGACATCAACAAAGGTGCAGCCTTTATTTTTAAAAAATCCTAACCCTAACCCCAACCCTAAACCCGACCCTACCTTATTCCCAATCCTATAAAAATTAATAAAATATACCCGGTATATTAAAAAAACAAAGGTGCAGCCTTTCCAAATTTAATAAATAAGCCTAGGTTTGCATACCTGAAGCAATAACTTATATAAATGTACTAAAACTTTTAAAGAGAACATAAAGTCTAACACAAACTAATACAAAATAAAGAAAACAAAGAAAAAGTGAAAGAAAAAAGATGAAAGAAAGAAAAGATGAAAAGAAATAAAAGATGAAAAGAAATAAAAGATGCTTCCTTTGCAGCATACATAAGTATAATTTTAAAGTTATCTCCTACTCTGTGATTACAAAAAACACTCACTTTTTTCTATTATCTAATTCTTTTGGAACCATCAAAAGCACAAGTCATCAGTTCAATGTAAAAAGCCTTATAAGGGGTTTCCAGTCAGCTATAAATGTAGATATTGTTTGTTCTCTAATCATGAAAGTCAGTTTAACCATCTTTACAAATTCCATCATCCTCATCAATCATTCCTCTATTGTTGGTAATGTCAAAATTTTCCACTTTTGAGCAGTTGTCCTACATAAATAGAAATTGCAAATTCCCATGGCTTTTTTCTAGCTGTCTATCCATTGTAATCCCCAAAGAAAAGTCGCTGGTTTCAATTGTATATTAATCTTTAAAATCTTATGAATTAGTGTGGTTACTTGTATTCAATTCTTTTAGCTTTTTTACGCATTCACCATACATGATAAAATACCCATTCATGTTGTTCACATTTCCAGCAAAAATTTGAAGTATCTTTATACATATTAGACAATTTTTCTGGTGAAAAATATCAACAATGCTGCATTGTATAAAAATTCTCTTTAAGGCCAGAACATTACATTATATATTAAGAATTTTAAACTCTTCGACCACATATTGAGCCATTGTATATTGTAGCCAACATTTTAAACCATTTTATTGTACATTTTATGAACCTGTTCTTCTTCTCTCTCATATTTCAACAAAGGTTTATGCGTTTTAGCTATAATATGTTCATCATTTGGACATATTTCTATTTCAAACTCGTTTTTGCATTTTTTGAAAAATATTTTTCATTTATTTCAAACTTTTCTAATAACTATATCTTTGCAACTTTATCCCATCTTAAGATATCTTTTCAACTTCATTCTATGTCTTAATGTAGTTATTCTGAAATACCATGCAATTCATATTTGTCATAATAATAGTGAGGTAGGTTGGGCTGGGAGAGAGTGACTGGTCTAACATCATCCAGCTAGCTTTCATGGCTAAGGCAGGACTTGAACTCATGGCCTCCCGCTTTCTAGCCTTGTGCCTTAACCACTAGACCAAACTGTCTTTCAGTTAAAAATCCACATTAATCCTCCTGAATAAATTCTTGCAAAATTGTTTTCAGTCTTTCAGCTAAAACAGTTGTAAACATCTTACAATTATTATTCAATAATGATATAGGTTCGTATTTTCTTCCTAAAGTCAAATCTCATTCCCGTTTAGATATTAATGTCCCATCTGTTCAAATAATTTCTGAAGTGCATCTTGTGTAACTATCTTTTCAGCAGCTTGCTCCAATAAGCCCCTCTTGCTCTCTCTGCCATTTTTCTAGTAGCTGTTTTCTTAATAGTAATGCAAAGTGAAGCTGTTTCAAACAGGCAAAAAGACAAGCCACTTCTTTTATTTTTATTATCTTTTTTGCTGTTTTGACAGTTTTGTTTTTGTAGCTCTTGATAGCTTCAGCCACAGCATACAACACATCTCCATGACAACTAAACATCACAGTCTGAATCTTTACCTTATATTTTGATGTATAGATTCTTCTAATTGAATGCATCTTTTAAGAATTAATGCAGGAATGATCTCTTTAACAGACTCAGTGCAAATTTACCAAGGCAATTTTGTCAAGAGTAAAAAAGAAAGAAAAAAATAGGGGGGGGAAACCCACTATCCCCATGTCTGTTTTAAAACTTTCTTACAACTTTTCTTAAATAAGCTTTTTGTAAAGACTTCTTGGATCTTTAAATCAAAGTCTCTATTTTTTTTTCTATAATCTCAAAAGAAGGTTTAACACATTGCAAGGAGTTTTATCTTTGTCACAGAGGAAGTCTGTCTTTATCTGTAAATTAATTACTTCTCAGAGTGATTAAGAAATGGGAAAAACATATCGTTTTCACTGCAGCATACATGGAATTTGATGATTCCAACAACTCAGTTCTTGAGCTAATTGTGAAAGCTTTTTCTATTTCCACATTTTATCCATAAGGAACCATCATCCCAAGCTTATGCAGTTTCTCTCACAATCTCCCTTTGATCCAGTAAGATTGTGCTGGCTAGAATCTGCTTTCTAGCAGGCATTCTCAGATGCGGTGTCCCTCAGCACTATTTGAGATAGTCACTTTATCATAATTCCCCATTGAAAGAGGCTATGCCCATATAATTTGCTTTAATATCTGTTAGTTATCAAGGAGCCAAATATAAATAAATATGAATGCTGTTTAGCAAAATCACAGATCTGCAGAGGTCAAAGCCAATAACTATAAAACCACAAATCCCAATCCTCCATTGTCATAAACTTGTATAATAAAAGTTCATAATAAACAATAATTTATAGCACTAATCAATCATGAAACCAGCTATCCCCCCTAGTTACAAATGCTCCTCACTTTTCATGTTCTGTGCACTAAAGACTTTACATCTTTGGATCCACCTTGGAATGCAAGGAGTAAATGGTAGATAGCAGGAACTGATGAATGAAATTAAATGAAACAAAAAGAAATATGTACTTACAGGGTCTGTAAGTACAGGTAGTACATCTGGATAAAGATGCTCTGATCTTAAGAAGTGCAGATGTTGAATAAATGCAGGGAAGTGAAGATGTAGGATTTATTTATTTATTTAATGTATTTGTTAAATTTATTTGCTGCCTATCTCACCACAGGGCAACTCTAGATAGCTTACAATAATAAAAAGGAAAAATGAAAAGAGTGTGAACAGAGCAGAACAGAAGTAAGATAATGGATCAATAAAACATACAATGAAAAAGAATAGATGAATAGATACAGGAATGTGAAGATGTAGGCTTAATTCGTTTGTTTATTTTATTATTTATTTGTTAAACTTATTTGCCAGCTATCTTACTACAGAGCTACTCTAGGTAGCTTACAACAATAAAAAGGAAGAAATAAAAAGAATGTGAGCAGAACAGAAGTAAGATATTGTTGTTAATTGCGAAGTCGTGTCCGACCCATTGCGACCCCATGGACAACGTTCCTCCAGGCCTTCCTGTCCTCTACCATCTTCTGGAGTCCATTTAAGTTCATGCCTACTGCTTCAGTGACTCCAGCCAGCCACCTCATTCTCTGTCATCCCCTTCTTCTATTGCAATAAAATAAACAATGAAAAAGAACACAACAAGAAATACAATTATATGATAACCAGAATAGAAAGATGAACAGGTAGAAAGCAGAGCTCGGGAGAGGAGGGGAGGTGGAGTCTGCCATCAATCCATTCTGCCACTTCCAGAATGAAACTCTCCCATTTGGACCCCAGGCTAAGCGACAGAGCCAGGTCTATTGGCTCTTGTGGAAGGATAGGAGAGTGGTGGCAGATCTCACCTTGGAAGGTAGGATATTCCAAAGGGTAAGTGCTGCAGCAGAAAAGGGTCTTCTGGATCCTGGCAGATGAAATTCTTTGACTGGTTGGGAATCTGAAGTAGGCCTTCTCTGCTGGCATGAGTAGGACAGGTTTTTTCCTAGTGGGATGAGGTGGTTCATCAGGTAGCCTGGACCTCTGCCATTAAGAGCATTAAAAAGTCATAACAACTTGAAAGTCCAACACCTTGAACTGCCCTTGGAAGCACACCAATAGCCAGTGAAGTTTTCAGAGGAGAGAGATAATGTGGGCCATACTTGAGGCCACAAAGACTGTTCTCCTTGCTGCACTTTGCACCAGCTGAAACTTCTGAATGGTTTTCAAGGGTAGCCCCATGTGGAGTGCATTAATTACAAATGAAGGGACTTAAATGTTCCTCAATATTATGAATTTAAGTTGTTGTAGCTGAGTATGAAAGCAACCATTTACATCTTGGTAGTAGCTAAATTCTGCATTCTCGTGTATAGTGGTAATGGAAAAAATCAGATGTGAGTTTCATGGGAAATGCAGAAATGTTCTGCATTAATGCAATCTGCAGAATATGAATGCTTTAAGCTTGATGATGAAAATAGATGATAGATAATAGATGATGATGATGTGTGTGTGAGAGAGAAAGAGAAGAGATAGAGAGATAAAGGAAAAAAAATATACCATCAAGCTTGCTTCAGTTTGCTATGTCTCCATAACAAGAATTCATAAGAAGATAAACAGAATTCTTCATATGTTGTTCACTGCAAGCATGGTTGAGAAACTGAGCACATATTATCCACTAAGGTGAGATGTGCTGGGGATTTTTAAAATAAAATTATGGCAAATTATGGCAAGTATTTCTATAACATCATCTGCACATACATCAACGTATACAAATTGATTGCCACTCTTTCATGTTTTTGGTGACAATTTTTTTTCTTTCTTGGCAATGTATAAATTGGCCATTCTCACTGAGGCATGTGCAACTTATTATACATAATTTATCTAGCTTAGTTTTGCTTAACAGAAATGGAAAGGAGTATCAATCAGATTTTCTGCATAGTAATGGTATGTTTTCATCATTATTATGAGCAAATTTTGAAGTATGCCCAGATTGGTAATGCAAATGAAAGTAACGTTTTTATATATACACAACAATGTTGATATTTCCTTTCCACATACAAAACAGAAGGCTTTTGTTCAGTCCATTTTGAATTGGTTTTGCATCCCCCCAAAAAAAACCAACCTCAAAATTTAAAAGGTCTTAAGCCAAAACTCAAATTAGGAAAAAGGTTATACTTCTCCATTCTTATTATTTAACCCTCCTAAACTGAAGCTTCATGGACACACTTTATAAGGCCTTTCAGAATAAAGCCTAAAGGATTATTAACATAAACCATTTTAATTAAATTAAAACTGCCATGGAGATTATGCCATGCCTAAATATACAGTATATATTAATATATAGTCAGAAGTTGAACCAACCAAAGTGGATTTTCTTTTTAAAGGAGAGAAATAATGTTTGGCTTTGTTTTAAGTAGCTAGCTATTTTGTTCATTGATACTATTTGCTTTATGTAGTTCTGGTTTCCAAATATTCTTACTGCAACAGAATTGAGTTGAACCATGAGCATTTTTCTTATCAAGAAGGAGAAGAAGGAGAAAAAGAAAGGAGGATCACTCACAACTTTGCTTCCTTAAAAGGGGGGGGGGAGGATCATCTTCTGGAAGATGTAAACTCCTCTGGGGACATGACATAAGTAGGGTCTGAAAAAAGACAGTCAAGTTCATCCCTACATAAAATTTCATATAGTCTCTAATTACACTAAAAATGCGAATCCTGAGTAAATCCATACCATAAAATAATCCGAACACCAGGATAATGCTGCCAGGTGACTTTGCGCTCGGCTCGGAGCCGGTAACTAGGTCAAGGAGCCAAGCGCAAAGTCGCCCGGCAGCATAAGAATATATATATATATATATAATTTTGGCACCAAAAGACTCATTGGGGCTTATTTTCAGGGAAATGCAGTTTCAGGGTGATCAGGGTGATCAGCCTGGCTGGATGCCTCCCCCCCCCGGCGCATGCACAAGAGGCAGCGAGCGCACGGGGGCCAATGGTGTCTGGCAGCAGCCGCAGCCTGCTGACCCCTTGGCACAATGCAGGTAAGTCCAAGTGCGGAGGCATGGTGGGTGGGAGGTAGGCAATCCGGATGTGTTGCATGGCTGCCTGGCTCATGTGAGCCTCCCTTGAACCAGGTGGCTATACAATGCATCCAGATTGCCTGCTCCACCCCCCCCCCCGTGCCTCTGC